>JAFBJS010012101.1:0-31569 GCA_016785265.1 Paraplagusia blochii
TTTCCTACTCATCCTTACCTACTCTGTCTCATCCTTCTTGGAAAAAAAAAAAAAAAGTTCTTTTTTTTTTTTTTAACGTTAGAAGTGCTATAAATTTCAACTGCTTTGTCTGACATGTCACTGACAACAAAGTATAGATAATCTCTCACAACCTGCTTTCCAATCACTGGCCACTGGTCTTGAAAACAATGGACATAAATCCGGGCCATGGGTCCATATTTAGTACAATCGCATGCAATAGGTCACAGACCGTCCATCCATCCATCTTCATCCGACCAATAACCATTTAATATCAATTAATCTTTACACCACTAATAGATGATAACTAAATGTTTAACTTTTTATTTTATTTTATTTTTTTTTTTTAAATGTTTGAAGTTAGTGAGACTTGTCTGTTTTTTGTTTTTTTTTTCACTATAAAGAAATTCACCACATTGTTCAAAGTTCTGTAATTCTGGACCCTAAGTTGCCTCCAAGTACTGCATACGTATACTAAGGAGGAGAAAAAAAAAATACTTTTAAGCCTCCAGAGTAAAAGTCAGCTCAGTGCACTCTTGCAGCTGTCAGTGTTAAATACTGATGTACATTTTCAGTCTTCAGTGTGAAAATAGCTATGATGAACTTATATATTTCAGTTTAACTTGCACACCAAGTCACATACCCAGTCCAAAATAACATGACTCATTGTAAAAAAAAAATATGTATATATGCTTTCCCCTTGGTAAATATAAAGATGTTGTGAATAACTGTCTCGGAGTACATATATCACAATGCTTTAGGTTTTTCTTGAGTGCTTTTGTGTTTTTGTAGATCTTTCTTGACTGCACCACAGCGTTTTTAATCTTCCCTGAAAATTGGAGTGTGTGTTTAAAGTTTTCCCAGAGCAATCTTTGGCACATGCCTTGGCCGGGACAGGTCAGAGTGTCAAATTAGTCTTACAAAATTAAAGGCACTGGTTTTGATAAAGATGAAAAAGGGTTTTATTTAGCTCTTAAAGGCAGAGGAAGCCCTCGTTTAGAGCTTTTCAACGCTTATATACTGATTTATTTATTTTTTTTTCACTTTTTCAGTCACATGTCATTACTTTAAAATGTCTGCAAAATATAAATTTATTTATTTATATATTTATTTATTAAGCATTATTATGCTTTAATTCTGCATTCATCATCAACTGGTCATCATCCTCAACAAATCTTATGGATTCTGGTTTGTTGGAAACACATTTTTGTCAAGTGAATTATATGTAAATAGTTTTTACTTTTCTTCCTTCTCACCTTGCTACACAAGTGGATCAGCATTTACCAAGGGCAGATAAAACAGCTGCACACCTAATTGTTTCTGTCAAATTTTAACAGCGGTGCCCGATAGCTTCCACATGCAAAGTCTTCCTTTTTAGATTTCCCCTTCCTCGTGCCTCCTTCCTTGATGCCATCCTAGGAGGATATTTTAAATATCTGAAGCCTGAGGATGTTGGATTTTTCTCCGCTGTGCTGCCTTTCTTGTTACACTTTAGAATAATAAGGAGAGTTGATTAGAGAGTCTGTATGAATAACAATAAGCTATGTGTGGGGGTTTGTTTGTTTAAATTTACTTCGGTTAACATTCTGTTTATGAGAGCTACAATCAACAAATGAATTCCTCTGCATTCCAGTTTTCTAGTCTTTAGTGTGTTATGCTTTAGGAAAGCGATTTCAAAAAACATTTACAACTATTTATTTCTAACAATATTCTTTAAGCAAACTTTGTTTTGTAGAAAAGAGGACTCAGTAAACCAGAGCTGAAATGTGAATGTTTATTGACTTTGCTTGGTAGGTCATCACAGCAAAGTGACACCCCTCAGTGTATTTGCAATGACAAATATGAATCCTATGAATGTGCAACTCTGCACATTCATGCAGAGAAAGGAGAAGATGGCACACCCCAGAAAAAAACATCTACCATAATATTGTAATTTGTAAATCTAATATACTAATGTAGTTTTTTTTTTTTTTTTTTTTATAAAAAGCAATCATTTAAACAAAGGATCTGTCTGAATAACCAATAATCAATTACAGAAACATTCATTAATAAATTATAGAGTAGTCAAAATTATGCTGTCTAGTGTTACTGTACAACCAGCTCCTTAATGGGAATTGTATTGCTGACAAAGCTCCCTGGTGAAAATTAAATTGACTAAATTGACATTGAATTTTAAAAATCTAAATTTTGTGGAATATTAGCTATATTGCGTGATCTAGTGGTGATTATGTTTTATTTTTGTGATAAAGGGCTGATATAGAATAAATAGATTAAACTTAAAGACATCACTAGTAGCATCACATTGTTTACCTTAAAGACATTGAACGCAGCATGCTCTTCTGGTCCTCGTAGCATCTCTCTTCCCTAGTCTGCTCACCATTTGTTTGCTTAGCGTCTTTCTTCCTGAAAAGTAATTTACTTATTGGTGCTGTTGTGAAAATTTACCTTAATTTACTGCCCTACGATGCTTCCTTCAAACCACAGATGACAGTTATAAGGATTTCATTTTCTTTACAAAAATATATGCTCACTGTGTCCATCTTGTATATACAGTACAGTCCATCTGTCTTGGAAAGTAAGTCTCTCATGGAAGAATAAGCAGACACATTGCCATGGCTCAGTGTACATACGTATAAACATAACCACATATTAACTGCCCGTGCAGCACATCTCACTGACACATTCTTCACTGACTGGAACTGCGTCACTTCTCTCGTGTTTTCCATGGAGCAAACTCCTTGTCATTGAGAAATTATGTTCCACACCACTGCACACAACAAATTTGCCCTCTGCATTTAATCCTTTACCAAAGTGAAGAGTGGGCAGCTTTGAGTTTTGAGCAGTTTTTGGGGACGATACCATTTTCCATTGTCCAACTGTAAAATTTCTTCTCTCCATCTCGTATAACTGTGTGGGAAATGGTAATACAGTCCAGGGATGTTGATTACAGTGTGGAAGAGGTCATTGAAGCTAAATATCTGTAACTTTCTCCATCTTGACTAAGGCCTTGGAAAACATCCAATGCGATAAGACAAGGCTTACGCTATACAGAAAACCCACTCCAATACCTACCGCATTCCCCCCCTTTTCACTCAAAAGATAAAGTAGTAGCTTTAAACTCGTCAAAAACTACTTCACGGTGAATCTGCCCTCTTACACATGAGTTTGTGCTGTGTGTTATGGCCACAGCCGCGGTTTATCTGGCCACATGCTACAGGACAGATTGTTAGCGGCAGGGCAGAGCAGAGAAGGTCTGCCTGAGTTTGATGTAAACAGCATCGGATAAATTCAAGGGCTTAGCAGGCAGGCGGGCTAGAAGGATGGATGACTGCAGAGCTAAGCAATGGCCTCCATCAACATGCCAACTAACACGCCTCAAAAATAAGTACCACCATTGCTGTGACCCGTGCACTCTATCTTAAGAGAAATGAAGTTGTGCCGCTCAGCGTTGATCTCTTGAATGCATAAAAGAGCAGCTGTAACTAGAGGTCAGTGTATGGAATTCATCACAAGAAATTGAAATACACCTCATTTTAAATATGAATAAGACCGAGGCTTAGACCTCAAAAACTGAGATGTTGGACCTACCATATTTTTCCAGACTATATGTCACACTTTTATGTTTGTATGTCAGTCTTATGTTTGTTTTTTTGTCTTATATTCAGGTTTGACATATATAAAAATATAAACTTTCACATTTGCCACAGACATGTGCTAGAGGGCACTCTGAGTCAGTTTGCCAATACCAGCTACTCTTGTACTACTGAAATTTTACATGTTTGTTATTTTTAAACAGACAGCTGAAAGAGGGTATTCTCGAGTCTATCTTAATGTTAATTTTACATATATAGACATTAGAGGCTGTCTCTTATACACATCTACAGCTCTTAGCAAAGAGCCTCCAACCCTATACTTCCTGAGTACCCCCCACAAGAGTCCCTGAGGGACCCGGTCGAAAGCCTTCTCCAGGTCCACAAAACACATGTGGACTGGTTGGGCAAACTCCCATGATCCCTCAAGAACTCAAAATAAAATAAAATAAGAACGGTGATGAAAAATAAGACTCAAAAAAAGGTTTAAATATATGTACAGTGGGCAGGTAAGGGTGGCATTTCAAACATTTTAAAAGTGTTTCAACATTTTTAAGAAAAACATTGCATCATCTCCCGTTTTAAAGTGGCAGCTTATAAAGTGGCAGGTGACAGATGAGGTAGGACCTTGGTTTGTTAACCAAAAACAGCTGTAACTAGAGGTCAGTGTATGGAATTCATCACAAGAAATTGAAATACACCTCATTTTAAATGTGAATAAGACCGAGGCTTAGACCTCAAAAACTGTTGGACCAACCATATTTTTTCCAGACTATATGTCACACTTTTATGTTTGTATGTCAGTCTTATGTTTGTTTTTTTGTCTTATATTCAGGTTTGACATATATAAAAATATAAACTTTCACATTTGCCACAGACATGTGCTAGAGGGCACTCTGAGTCAGTTTGCCAATACCAGCTACTCTTGTACTACTGAAATTTTACATGTTTGTTATTTTTAAACAGACAGCTGAAAGAGGGTATTCTCGAGTCTATCTTAATGTTAATTTTACATATATAGACATTAGAGGAAACACTACATTTGTGTTCCAGTAATGGCTACTCCAGTACTGAAAATATACATGTCCATTATTTCACACAAACAACAGCTAAAGCTGGTTGGTGTAACTTATTTTCTGGAAAATACTGGAAGATATGCACACTGAAAGCTTGCCATGTCATGCAGTTATGTTAGTTTGTCTCATATGAAAAAAAAAAGACATTTCATTTGGAATCATGCTAATATTTGGACAAACCATAGATTATAAACAATTAATGAACCAGTAATAATTACAGCGCTGTGATATTGCACAGTGGTGGGTTGGTACACACATGAAGTGATTGTTTCTACATGTACAACATTGTAATATTCAGTTTGACAGCCTTAACCGATATCAGCACAACATTTCTCAGACTTTCTCTTTTTTCCAAAAAGATGGTCAAACTCTTTCTTCAAAACAAGCAATAAAAAGGAGTGAGTGCTGAAAGCTTTCTGTTGTTCATCTGTTTGTTTTGTGTCTCTATAAATACTCTACTGTATCTATGTACTCTATATATTAGCTGTATGCGTAGCAGCACGCGTAGCTGTTTGACCCAAATCTGTTCGTGTCTTTCAAGGTCAGACCAGATTAGAGAATCAATAACGTGAATAACAGCATAGTCAGTTGTAGCCCGGGGCTGATGGTAGTTGTGTTATTTTTATATGAGAGGTGTTTGCTAACACACTGTGGAGGCACTATTAGCAGCAGTTGTTAGTTCTGTGAGACAAATGAAGACACGTGAAGCAATTCATCTGTTAAGATGTAATAACAGCAATATAGACCTTACTAAGGAGTAATCTGCCTGACCTGTTTAATGCCTACATGTATTTCGATGATAGTTTTTTTTTTTTTTGTTATTCCTTCTTCTTTTTTAAAAGCACCAAGAGTTTTGATTTAATCCACTGGACTCTTTCATAGATATGCTGTCACATATTGATGGGAGGGTTAAAAATCTAAATTTGGCCCTTTAGTTATTTCAGTATGATATGCTTTGATAAAGATGTTAATGATCTGTGTCAAAGACCATAAAAATGTGCCTCTAAGAAGTATTTAGAATTGTTATTAATGGCATTTGCAGAGATGTTTAAACACAGTTGGATATCAAGTAAACTGCTAGGTGTTCTATTCTGGATAGTGGCTGCAGTTCTTTGGTCTGGAGAAGTCCCAGCTGTTATACAAAACCCCCGAGTTTTTACCGCAGCTCAAAAACATAAAAAGCCTGTCAGGTTAAAACACCGAAGCCTATTTTTATTTCCTCTTCCTCTTTCACAGCTCCTTGACACTGATGTCTCTGAGGCTTAGTATAGACAGAGGAAAAAAGGAAGAAGATATACAATATTTGTGTAAAAGTAGATTGAAGCCACATTTCACAGCTTTAAACTATGTCAAGAAAGAGTTTGTCTAAAAACAGGCAGCCTCTCTTCTCTAATGACACGTATAAACCATATTGTTGAAGTGCTGTTCAGTGCTGCAGTTGTGGTACATCTGCGATGCTCGCAGGCCATACAACCCGCGACAAGTCATTTATCAGATAAGTCTTTGAGGCAGGTGTGGGAGTGTTGCCAGGTGGGAACAGTAGGATATTTGTACCAGAGATATAAAATGATCGTTTTGAAAAGGAAACGCTCATAAACCATATTCTCATGCTATGCTTACATTTACTTATCCCCGCCATACTGCTTGGCTTTCCACCTCCGTACTCAGGGTCTATCATGTTCACTTGATTATTTCCAGACCATTCAGCCAATCACGATCATTGTTTTTTTGGCAAGTACATTTAAATTACTCATAACCCACATAGAGAGACATCCAGGACTGATGAAGGTCCATAGGTGGTTTCATAATGGTGCGCAATGGGACGTAGTGAAAAAAATCTACTTCTGGAATAGTTATTTGCTTCATATCAAATAATCATATCATATTCCTTTACAGTATTTCTGTTAAAGATAATGTGGTAATGTTACAAAGCAATGGCTCATTTGGATATTTTATTTGGGCAATGCTATGCAGTAATTGCAGATTCAGTTCTTGATGCAAACGGGTTTGGGATGTGTTGTAAACATTCTAAAGCTGTTGATTACAACTTCACAGAATCATTATTGAGTAACATGTATTTAGCCTGTTTTACAAAGTTATTGTGAAACAGTTTTATTTTAACATTTCTCTTATTTGGTGTAGTTTTGCATTACATGCATTCAAATGCATAAACAGAATTGGACTTTGAATGAATTTATTAAAAAAAAAATGTTGGCTTTGAAAGCTAATAGCTTGATAGTTAAACCAAAATTGCTGTTGTATTCTAGTGGGGTTGATTACATTGAGTTACTATTCTCTTCTGGTCAGTGGTCATGTGACATGAATGGATGAGTTTAATTTAACGTCACAGGGGCTGGGGGAGCAAGGAGGTGGCAGCAAAACGATGTGTGGTTTCATACAATTACAATGTGTTCTGTATCTGTGGAAGTAGTGTAAAATCTGCTAATGTCTATGTCTGCCACAGTTTTTACATCTTTTAAAGTATAGGATAAAAGACCATTCTTTATATTTAACGTATTTTTTTTTGTTTGTTTTACTAATGAATAAAACATGCATCTAAATCAACTGTCGGTTATGTCAGTTATAAGGACTTAAATTCGGTTGGATTCCCCTTGAGCATTCCACTGAAGAAAATAAATCCATTCCCCCCTAAGGAAAAGACAGGCAGGTCATTTCCTTTGCACACAAATGCACCAGGCTACAGCCCAGTGACTCAGCTAAAGGGAAGAGAAACAGCCCTACAACTTTGAACACCTGATGAATGGCTGCTCAAGCAAAACATCAGGGGACCCCTTTCTCTCCCGCTACCTTTCTGTCACCCTTCCTGCTGTCTCCATGTTGTTTATCTTCTCTATCATCTTTACAGCTTGTAAACATCCCCCTTCTTTTACGCTGCGCTGAAAAGCTTGACATCTTGCGATTCTCTACAAGATACAGCAGTTTTAGTGTAAAGCCCTAGGAAAGGGAATGCGCTGATTGTTTTAGTGCAAGAAAAATTTGCCTTTGGAAAACAGTAATGTAAAATAAACTCAGACCAGATTTTTCTTTTTTTTTTTTTCTGTTTCAGAATAAACTATATGTAATGCAGCTGTTATTTTAGTGAGGCTGCATTTCCGTTGTAACTATCCAAACTGGTCCAGTTCCAGTAACTCCTTTTATAATCCATGCAGTTCCACCATAAACTTCCCACATGAAAGTATTACATTTTCCATGTTTATTGAGGTAACATTTGTTTTTTTCCCATTTCAGTGGATAGAATAGCCTAATGATTGTGTACATTACAAATTATGCAGTAATGCTGTAACAAAAAAAAAAAAAAGTACTGAACAAATTCAGCAGGGACATAAGCTTAAAAAATAAATCCATTAGTCATAAGACTCACATTTTCTTTATTGTCATTGCTTGAAGAAAAGAAAATGAAGCAAATCGTAGTGGTGGGGAGGTGGGTGTTGGGGGTGAAAAGACAAGAGGAGAGAGGAGAAAAAAAAGGATAACAACATAATATCCATGTATTGAGGAATACATTAAACAAACACATTTGAAGGGTATTAATTTTGTTCATACGCAAAAAAAAAAAAAAATCTTGTTACTAATAACGTAGTACTACACAGTACATTGTTAACAGTAAACATCCGTTTTGAGTGCAAGCTTGTTTTGCAGCTCATGCACACCCACTGATCTTGCACATTTGTAACTAGCACTTTACCAATTTATGTTATCTGTGCAGAAATCAAGAGGCTGGTTGAAAATATTGAGAATAATATTGAAAAGGTTGTTCCTCTTTTCTACGAAGTAGTGACAGATAAATCAACGCCAACTTAGGTCAAAGGTTATCACAATTGTCTTGGTAACTGAGATACAGCAAATCCAATGAAGATTCCGCACCAACACATCTGTGTGGTCCACTTGTGCGTCATCATCATTATGTTGGAAATTGAAGTTTTCCCACAAAGCTGATTTAAATGCGCCCACCTCTCTTTCAACTCCACACATGAGTTGAGATGCAACTCATTTTAACAGGCTAGTATTTGCCATGTGACTGTGTGCACTGAACTGTGGCACCACTGTACTAATACTTAACACACCCCTAAGGACAAGCACAATCACAAAGAACATCTATTGTTTAAAACTGTCAGTATGCATGTGTAGTGGTTAAAACATGCAAACAGTGTTTTATGTAAAAACAAGGGAGGTACGATATTAACAGCTGCCGATGTCCAATACTTCTGCTATTGCCCAAACACCTCCTCTCCCATACTGATATTAGCGATGCAGATATATGCAGGTTATTTCCCCTGCATTTTTGTGATCCCCTGACAAGAGGCATAACTGCGTACAACATAAACACAGTAATTCAATATTAATACCATTTTGTGAGAAACAGTCTTATGATTCCCCACCCTGACATGACCAGCTCCATGCAGTCATGACGAATTACAGTTTCCTTATACACAAGAAATCTTCAGACCATGGACATTTACTGAAGCATTGATCATTGATGATCATTGTTGTGCCTTCAGGAGCAGTTTGATGACATAATGTATCATGCCCCGAGTGTCAGGACCATGTGAGGTTATGCCACATGAGGTTATAGAGATTTTTGAATATGGATATAAAAACTGTTATTAAAAAGTTTGCCGATATCGTGCCAATAGTGTCAGTTGTCTGCCATCCCAAATAAAAACTAATCGTACTCACACGAAGCACATGTACTGTAAGATTAAGAAATCCTTTATTAGTCCCACAGTGGGGAAATTGCATAAAATGTAAATGTAATAAAATGTAAGGTTTGCTTTTTTCAAATCGTATATATATATATGTATATATATATATATATATAGATAACACTTACTCCCCATGAAGTTCTTTTAAGGTTTGCTTTTTTTCTTCTAAATAACTATAGATACATGTTTATCTCCCGCTCTCGCTCCCTATATATATATATATATAGAACTTCATGGGGAGTAAGTGTTATCTGGAGAAGTGTCAAGGTTCGAACTATGGTTTATCACAGTCACACTGCTACTCAAACACAGTCAGGATACAGATACCATGGGCTGATTGATGAGATAACAGAGGACACTTTTACAAGTGGCTATGTCTGCGTGTTAAAGTGTGTGTGCGTGTCTCACGTGTATAGGTTTGTGTAATGCATCTCCTTCATTTAAACAGATAGTGATCTTTAATGTGACGTTGTCCAGGTGTCTACAGCCAGTTAAATAGAGGAATGACCTCTGTTCTTTATTTTTAGTGACGGTATGTTGATGGAGAGAAAGCCAGCTGGAGTCAGTCAGCCAGTCAGCTAGTACATTTCAAACAAAGTGTTGAAAACATTCAGTGAAAAGGCTGGGGGGACAACAGCAGCCGTAACACTGACCAATTGACGGTGCTGTTTTCAGAAACGTATACTCTCCTGACAACTTGTTTAATAATAAACAAACACATTATTTAAATTTTAACTAAGAAATAGCATAGTCAGTAATACTTTATTATACGCATTTTGTATATTGTGTCCTTAATATAAAATAGAAGAAAGCTTTTTTGTTAAGAGAAATTATCTGATTGGAAACTTTTAAATGTTTTGTTTTTCCTCGAGTCTGTCACCATTATGTTGAAAGCCAGAATCTTAGTAACGCTGTGTAGGATCCAGTGTAAGATATTGTTTGCACTTTGGGTACCACATGCATAAGCATTTTTCAGTTCACTGGTTGTTAAAAAAAATAACTGGCAGAGTTGGTGCCTGCTTGCTCTGCATGAATGAATCAAAAGCATTATTTTTATTTTATCCAAAACCTTACGGAGCAGTGAACTCTACAGTATATGGCTTCTGCATTAGTACACTAAAACACACACAGGATAAAAAAGAGGCTGGAGTCCACTATTCACTTGTTAAATTATCATTAGCCGTTAGATCCCTTCGATTCTTCTTTTGTTTGATGTTATTTGTTATGATTGGTCACCAGAGGGAGTCAAATGTGCAGATGTAAGGACTCTCTTGATATCAGAGCTGGTTAATGTGGCCGTGCACTCATCTAAATACTCATCTTCATACTCTCGTGTTCCCAGAGCTGTCATATCCAAGTTGTATGGCTGATTCTGATGAGTGCAGTAGAAGTGGAGGGGGTCAGATATGAAGCCCTTCATCACCTCTATAGGGGGTTCTTGAGGCTCCTGCCATCTGGAGCTGGTCAGTCCCCTGTTCCTGGTCTCTTGGCAGAGGTACCATTGTAGAATTTAAATAAAAATGTGCTGAGTTAAGTGTATACATAAAACACAAGACCTTGGGAAAAAGCAGACCTTGGGGTCAGAAACAGAAAGAGAACAAAATTACATTTTCCAGTGAAGCTATTTAGTGAAAATATCAATAATACTACATATGTGTTTACTTTAAATCTGCAATTCACTCGCTGATGACGCAGATGTAGCTGAGGGAAAGGTTAGAATTTTAGGTGATGCATTACCCTTAAAAAAATTATTATCTTGCTTTTGAGACAAGAAACTATGCCTCACTGGTTTTCATTTAAGCCAGCATTAATGTCTCAACAACTGCTAACTCAAGGGCAAGTAAACTTTTTCTTCTACTTGTTCAAAATGTTTTAGTCAGCCGTGAAGTGTCATTGGTTTGTTTTCTGCTGTTTTTTTAGTAAATATCTGCTTTTTTTAATTATTTACTTTGGCCAGGTCTTTCCATGTGCATTATTATAGTAATATGGAGTCTACATGCATTCTGGATCTGGCTAAGTAGACAAAAGTTGTTTAATTATCAATGTAGGTTTGGAAGTGTGTGACAGAACTAATGTTCTTTGGTGTAACCACCCTTGCTTGTCAACTGCAAGTCAACTATCTTCACTCAACATCCTTTAAAAGATAAAGGAATTGGAATTGGAGTAGCGGTGGCCAGGAACTGACCAATATTCAGGCAAACATGGTTTCATGAATGGATGGAACAATAAGAACCTATTTTGAAATGTCTTATCATTACTGAGTTTGACTCTCTTTGACTTTGGTTGTTGCTTTATGTGATTGCAGCATGTTTGTCATTTTTTTTTATTTTGTTTTTGTCTGCAAACCTTTTTTATTTAAAATTTTTTTTTTTTCAAATAGCAACCATGCTTTTCTCAGGTTAACTGACTCACAAAATGTCTTGCTGCCACATGCAATGGATCTTGGATCAGTACAAAAGAAACCTGCCCAGGAGAGCTTTCTTGCTTAACTGTTGGGACAATTCATCCAACTAATCATTTTTTTGGAATCATTGGCTGAACTTGGCTCCACTAGTTTAATAGAAACACAAATGTAACAACTGATCAGATGGTCCTCATTTAAGCCTCCTCCTCCATCTGGTTCAGTTTTTCTTCATGTCGGTGTCCAATTTTTTGCATTTAATGTTCAACTTGAAACTATAAGTAGATTTGATTGTAGGTCATATCCAGTCTTTCAGCATTGTCCCAACATCAGGATTCTATTTATTTTGATAGTCAACTAATCTTTTTTTTTTTTTTTTTTTTTTTTTTTTAACAGTTGATGCTCTAATTAACTTGAGAGCCTTTTTATGGCCTGCTGTAAATATTCTCCATATGAAATTCCACAAAAACCACACACCGTTTATATTGTTTTTCTTGTTTCTTGATGACTAAATACAATTTAGTAAATCAATCGAAATAAATCAAATTTTCAGGAATAAAGTAAGATCTTGCAACTAGGAGATTTTTAAAACAGTAAATGCTGACTGAACCAATCAGCAAGTGGACATTTAAGCGAATTCAGCATAGCAATGGAATTGTCTTCAGTTAGGTCAAACCACCTAGTGCCACAAATCACTGAATAACGTTTGTTATTATTAAAATTATTCTTCGCTGACGAGCATTAAACTTCAGGTACATTAGTACCAACTGCAATCTAGGTATATACATGTATTTTAAATTAAACACAAACCTTTACAACCCAAGTCAATAAACAGTATTTGTTATCTACTGACCATTATTAAACATTAATGCCGATATTATATTGTTGACTGAATGATTACTGGACAACAAGCATTAGCCCGGTTTTAAACATCAAAAAAGTAACTCACAAAAATAGTAATAGATAGTGTGTGTGTGTGTGTGTGTGTGTGTATTTTCATTAAGTAGTGTCTAGAAGTAACTTTCTAATTAAAGGAAAAGGAGAACCAACAGTGTGAATTAAAAAAGTGCGAAGAAATGTCTTCATTAGGGCCTCCCCTGGTGTTCACCTTGTGTATGAGTATGTGCTACTCAGTTGATTTCAGCACAGCAGCAGTCTTCATCGGTGTTCTGAAGGACCTAATTAGTGAACACCCAGAAAATGACTCTCAGTAAAGTGTGTGTTGATGAATACCAATCGGTGACATAGCCCTGGCCTTGGTGGGATTTCTTGCGCAAGCAACTCTGGTGGGCAGGTAATCAGGCTGTTGCAGGATAATCCACAGACTGTCTGCTCTGTGCGTGACGCATGTGGATATGCTCCGGAATTACATTTCCCTCCAGAGGAAAACATGGTTAATCATTGCCTGTGCAGAGTGCCATCCACTTGTAACTCTTCTTGGTCAGTTTGGCCCATTGTGGATAGATGTGTTAATCAGTCCATACTAATCAGGACCAGCACAGGGCTATGTTCCCAAAGAACTGACTATTCATCTGTCTCTTAGAACCTTTGTCTTTGTCACTTTCATTCTCCATCACAGTCTTGTTGATGCTGTCTTCAGTCCAAGAATGGAGCTAATGAATCAGCAGCTGCATCTGATTGCAACAGAGGCTTTGGCTTTGCAACAAACAGATTAAAACATATGGCGGCTGTTTTGTACCCTCAAGCTCTTGTATGGATGTTTGTTTACTTGCCTTATCAGCAAAATGCAAGTAATTTGGCAAACATTTGAAAACTTTAAGGTTTTTTTGTTTTTTTTTGCATATGGATGCAAATTGGCAAAGATAAAGTGGCAGAGATAAACTAATAAACTTGTCTTAAAAGAATATGGTTGCCTCACTAACCAAACATTTTGTACTGAAAATACTATTGACTGATGCAAGCCTATGTGAAAAAGCAGGTTATAAATGAGTCGCGAATGTATAGTGATTGTTAAGGTAAAGTACTGATAATAATAGAATAAAAATATATATTTAAACTGTTTCAAGATTATGATTCAAGATTAAATTATTACACATAAATCATCCAACATTAACACTTACTCTCTTAGATTAAATTAAAATCAATTTTAAATAGAATTCAGTTTAAAATAAAATAATCTTTATTTTTAGCCTTGAAAAGACCAGCTTGTTTAACCATCCATGTGATGATAAATAATGAAATTAAATATGCATTATTCTGTGTTTAGGTCTACTATCTAGAGGGGACAGTGCTGGCTTACTGTTAAGGAACCTCACACACATACACACACACACACATATGTATATATATATATATATATACATATATATATATATATATGTACACCCACATACATACACAGACACACACACATAGCACTCCTCCCTCAGCCTCTAAAATTTGAGATCTCTAGTAAAAAGCTAAAAAAAAAACTTCCCATGCTCCAGTCCATGGTACGCACCATTCAACATGTCCTAGTCTCTCTCTCTTTCTGTAAGTTCAAAGAGACGGTAAGGTGTAATGGTGCTGCATTCTTTCAACAAGGATCCGTGACTGCTACAGAGCTCCTTTGTTGTCATGAGTGAGTGCGTGCTGGTGATTACAGCAGATTAGTCCATGTATTCCCTGCGGCTCATCCAGTTTTAAGCTGATGTCCTTTGTTTATTTTCACCATAAAGTGGCATCTAACCACATCCTGTGTACTCAAACGAGCTTTGCCTTGTTTGTATATTTCCCTAAACAAAAAAGCTAAAAATGCCTCGAAGATTAGCATGATCCTGTAACTTCAAATAGAGACCTACTTTTCAGGAAACTGGTTATGTAATCCTTATTAATGCAGTTTGAGTTTCATCTAGCAAAGTTTTTATTCTCAAACGGACACTTTTCAATTAGTGAGAGCCGAAGATTTATTGTGCTCAGCCATTAATTCACTTTTGTCCTATATCGATATTCCCATATATGATTTTACAATCTTGGTTGAATACATGTAATTTGCCTTTGATTCCTGTTTCTCAAGTTAAATATCAGCGATGAGGACTTGATAACTTGGACTCTAGTTGATTAGAGTCACTGTTTTTATGACTTGTGACTTGACTTGAAGTTGGAAGTGAAAGACTCAAGACTTTACTTCAGACACAATGACTCGAATGACTTGTGTGTCATTATCTTTATTGTATTTATTATATGAAATTGGTATATATTATTATATAAACAAAAATGCATGTCAAACATAGTCTTTTAATTTTAAATAAGCTGGATCTACCTGCCCGCCCTCTCTACATTGGCTAACTTAGAGCTCTGCAGCAAGGCCAACATGTAAACAACTCCGGGTTTCATGACTTTGTACAATTTTGTCCGACATTAAACCCATCATTGAGAACCTTTTAACACTAGTCTGTGAGGACAATCCCATGCCCCCATGCAGGGCAGTTGATGGCCTAGTAGTTAAGGAAGCAAATTTGGGTCCGCAAGGTCCCCGGTTAGAATCCCCCTACCGCCAAGTTACCACTGAGGTGCCCTGAGCATGGTATTGGCCCCACACACTGCTCCCAGGGCGTTCAAAAGCTGCCCACGTCTCACTCGTTTAAATTCAGAGGCAAAAAATTTCATTGTGCACTGTGGTGTGAATCACAACGTAACAATGACAAAAAAGAAATGTAATCATTAAATCTCATGGTAAATTGGCAGTTTGTGGATTTGGACCTGGAATCCTGTAGACCCCAGTCTAGTTCCTTAACCACTGCTCAATTAGCTGCCTCCTTGGGTAAAGTGTGTTGTTTTAAAGTTTTGACCTACCCATAGTTGAAATATGTAGTCAAAGTTGATATTTTCTTGTATCTGGTAGAAATATGCCACAAGCACACACATATTCCCTCTCCCTTCATGTGATGGGGACATTGGCCTTTTATGTTTACTGAGAGCACTTACTTCATGTATGTATATCTTGTCATTTCGCTTTATTAAGATTATATTCAGCCGGTAAAATTACAATAATGTGACTTGACTTGGACTTGACTTAACTTATTGCAGGACTTGAAACAAACTGTGACTTCACTTGCCCCCATCCTCCCAAAATACTTGGCACATATGTGTCTGAGGTGGTGTCAATAAAAAAAAAAAGTTTTGGAAGGATTTTTTTTTTTTTTTATTGACGCCATTTCAGACAGGGCACCAGCTTGCAGTTGTTATAATTAAACATAAATGCAGGCAGAAAGTGTTTTAGCACCGCGCTTCCCAAGAGGGTTCATTCTGCCACTAGGGCTTTCTGTGATTCACTTGCCCAGGCAACAGTGGATTGGAAAGTGTTAAGGTGATTTGTTTCTCATCATCTCTATACGTGTCACCACCGACCCAAGAGTCGATCTTTCAGTGAAGATGTATGCTTTAATTTCTGAAATGACAAGAAATATATACATGCTTGTATTTGAGTGTTTCTGTTTTGTGTTTTATGCACTGGCTGAGAAATGTCTCTTGTAACCTCTGCTTTAGTGCTTTGTATTTTCATATATTAAACGCAGACAGGGATTCTGGGGAACATACAGCAACCACACACTGACACACAAAACACCATTAACAGAAACTTGTATACTGAAATTACCAGGTATTTATTAACCCATGGTTTGGTCCAGAAGCACTCCATTTTCCCAAACTGATACAAGTGCTGGCCCACTGCTGCCCCAGTAATGGATAAGCTGATGCAAATAGATGAATGGATGGATTTAAAAATAACAGAAAGTGAGCGTTGCTTTTGTATAGGCATTTTTTTTTTTTTATGCAGCTAAAACTGAGCACTGTTTTCATATTTTACAGTAAACAAGATTCAACAAAGGTGAGTCTCTGAGGTGTCGCTACAGTAGAGATATCCTCACCATATTCGGTCTAACATTAAGTAGTGCTTTCATTCCATTTCAATAAGGACGCTTTTAGCTAGTGCACAGCTTGTTCTATTGAAATCTTCTCTATCCTGTCAACCATTCTGTGGGTGGTGAGTCCTCAGGGAACCTGGCAGCTGGTGGGTTAGAACCTGTGGACCCTAGTCTACTTCATTAATGGCCAGGCCACCACTGCCGCCATAACAGAATGAAAAAAATAAATAAATTAAATAAAAAATCTACAGACTGGCATCTACAGACTAGGCCTTGGGCGCCTAGTCAATACTATACGGACATTCAAGATATTCAGAGTTACATGTGGAAACGTTTATTTACTCCCAAATTTATAGGATTGTTTAAATATTGACAGATGTCTACATTAATTAAACATGAAATTCAGTCATTAATAAAACCTTCATCTTGGGAGCTGGAGTGGAGACATTAACGTGCCAAACTTTTTCTTAAAAAGAGTCGTACAATAACAAGCTTGTTTTTATGTGCCATGTTTTGACACAAACAGAAAAGCTGTAAAGAAGAGGGTTAAAGTTTCTTATGACACAAATACACACAGAAAAAGCATCCATGCAACTGGTAAGAGCATAACACTTAACACTTTTTGCAGAGCTTTATTCATTTATTTCTATGTATGTCAGTCAGTATTTTTTTCACTGGTGTGTGGAAAAGCAAACTAACCGTAGAACATTCAGCAGACATCCTGGAAAATGAGTGTGTTTTAGTGTGTTTTAGTCACTGCAGCAATACCAAATGGATGGGGAGGAAAGCTCACTGAGTCTGAGTGGCCTGCACTTTCAACATGGTTTGATAAAACCACACAAAACTGCCTTTAGATTTGAGATTAGACAGACTCTATGGACGGTGTAATTAGACCACATCTGAGCACACTAACCCTTTGTTCTCATGTTACCAAATAATGAACAAGCCTGGGAAGTCATCGGTCACTAAATGAGTCTGGGGTCGCCTGTCAGCTCATTGAGCAGTCATTAACTAATCCGATTTCATCATGACCTCATCACCACCCCCACCACTACCCCCTGTGGGTATTTAGAGCTAGACCCAGTGCATCGTAGGTTATACTGACACAACAGATAACTAATGGCAGGCAGGCAGGCAGAGGCAATGGCTGCTCTCTGTAGTATAAAGAAAATAATTAGATCAAATCTAAAATATAAAGTATGTTTCTGGAAACCAGAGCGACCAAAGACTTTGGTTTCGAAAAAGTGCAGATACCATAATTATTACATATTTCCTTTTGATATCTTAGTATAACAGCTGTTTATCATAATTATTCTTTTCAATGCATGTATAAAACACTGTATGGAATCTAGCCCACTGTAGAAGAATTGCTCTGTACTGGGACTTTACTTAACAGTAAAGTACTGTTAAGTTCTGTCAGTAAAACAATAGAGACAGCCATGTTGTCTGATAATTGTCGTCAATCAGCTACTGGATTGCCACTTGAATATCTTATTGTGCCCTGAACAATCTAAATTTTGGAGCTAACATGAATGATAATAGATAACCTGACAGCCCACCATGCATAAACATGGGTGCAGTCATAAAGCATGGATAAAGCTTTGGTGTTATGACGTCGGAAATTTACTGTATTTTTTTTTTTTTTTTTTTTGCTTTGCACCATTTCTTGGCCTTATACAATATACAGTTCCATAGTTTTTCAGGGCCAGTAGTGAGGTTTATGTCTGTTGAGGCACTGACGTCATCACAGTCAGTACCTGATGTCAGTATAGAATCTAATGTAACAGTTGAATTCCAGACTGTATAGTCGTTAATTAGATATCACTAAATAAAAGATTAATGGAGACTTATTTTACCATTTTAACTTCACAACAACAAAATCACTAAATTTTCATTATGACATGTTAAACATGCACATAAATGTAAATACTTGAAGCCTTTAAAACTGCTTTTGCACTTGGAGGCAAAGAGACAAATGCAATGTTTCACTGCTAATTAAGTTAGACATAGTTGATAAACTATGTCTAACTTTTTTACGTTTTTGTCCACCACATCTTAAAGACTGGTCCTTCAAGAATGACCAGACGTGTAATAGGTCCATAGTGCAAAAAAGGTTGAAGAAAAACTGGGTAAAACAGCAGCCTAAAGAGTTATTTGTTTAAAATTTCATATCAGTATTCTCTGTAGATAGAAACTGTTTGTATCCCCCCACTACACTATTCATATCATCCACCTTTTTCAGCAGCCTCCTCGGGTTCTTCTTCACCAACTTTTCATTTAATTCCCTTATTTCATAAAGTGTTCATCACTTATCTTCTCCAGCTTGCTCCTTGGGTCCTTCTACAGGATTTACCATTTTCAACCCCACCAGCGATGGGAGTGAAGTTGCCCATCCATCTTAAAGGCGGCTCGGGACACGCCTAGATTTGAAATTAAAAAAACACAGCAGTCCAAAAGAAGTGTCATTTTTGCACCTGAAGTGTCCAAGACACAGCTTAGAAAATTAACATCATCCATCATGAGCTCTCTGCTTCGCTTAGTCTTACAAAAATATAAAAGAAAGTTGTGGTGGCCTACATGTGTGCTGGTTTTTAAAGCGGGTAAAGCCAGCATTTTAAACAAAAGAAGAAATATAACACTTTGGATTTTCCTTCACATATTAGGAAATCATATCGTCAGTACAGCCAGAGATTATTGAACTTGTTTAAGATGAAGCTGAATTTAATTTAATGCATGCATGTTTTTTTTTTTTTTTTTTTTGTTAGTTTGCGGACCTCTGTGCGTTTATCAAGTTTTCAATTACTGGCCAGTTATTTTTTTAATAATAATAAAAATAAGGCAGAGGGAAATAGATGTGCTTTAGGAAGGGATTTAAAGGTGTGGAGAGAGTCAGAGTTTTTGGGTTAATCTAAATATTATTACAACACACAGTTGAGGACAAGCATACCTTTATTTTTCATTGGGTCAGTTAAACAAAAGTGCAAACAACGATTTAGCTTCACCGATATATTTACCATGCTATTGAATATAAAAATGAATAGACATAAGTAACTTTAATTTTTTGGAGAAAACAAAAACAAACGTGAGATGTTTTAAGTACTTGAGGAACTTGATTATGAAGTGTAATAAATTGATGCCTTTATTCTAGACTTTAAACTTCAGTGCTAACATGATAAATGAAATATCCAAAGCTACCCAAGGCACTTCCAAAATTGTATTTCAAATTGAAATCCTGATTTTACCATCATCAGTCCACCCACTTTACCAATGGGTTTGTTCATTTGATGTGGATTTACTTCCTGTCAATGCAAGCAGGTTTGACCCATTTGTGTTGAGTTAAGGTTGGCCACTTTCTTAGTGAAGACTTGAAAGAAGAATTGTTTTGTTGAAAATTAAACATCCTATATTGCACAACTGTTTTATTCATTTTTTTTTTCAACCACGAACCAAAAAGAACTCTCTTCTTATGCATTTTGAATGCAGTAACAGTGATAAAAAGAGTTAAAAAATGCATTGTTTGCCCTTTTTTTTTTTTTTTAATCCACCCACTATCATTCATCTTCATCTTCATCCTCATCCACAATGTGGCACCAGTCACCCAGCTGCCACCCAAATCACACTGCTCCATACTGTAAGCCTTGCTTCCACTGGAAATAATGTGGGTTGGGACAATGCTATGCTCAGAGCACCTCAGTGGCAACCTGGTAGCTGTAGAGTTGGAATGCGAAAGCTAAGTCCACTTTATTAACTGATAAGGAACCACTGTTGCCTATAATGCACTGTATATGTAATTAATTAAGCAAAATAATTGATAAATGCCATACATTTATTTTATTTTGTTTTTTTCTGTCACTTGAAACATTCATATCCTGAAATTATTATCATTATTGTTTACAAGCTTTTGGTAAGTGAGGACAAAAAGGATGTAGAAACTGGTGTTAAGATAAAAGCACTGGACTGCAGTGTTTTCTTCAGAAGCACTTGCTCCCTTACATGCAATTCCTACTGCAGCAATCCTTAGTCATAGACCAACAGTGCTCTCTTAAGGGCTACTATCTAGAATTATGACATCATAAAACATATAACAGTCGTTGACAGACCTTTGTTTTCTAATAAAAACCGTGAACAATATATCTGATATATACCAGCATTAGAAAACACATTTGAATTTTTGACTGCATGGGAGTGTGAATAATGCATGAATTTTTTTAGCAAACACAAATGGTACTCTGCAGGAATTATCCATAACAAAACATTTCCATTACATAGAAAAAAAACGTAATATAAAAGATTAGGGTAAAATAATTCTAATAGTGGTTTCAGTACTTTTTTTTTTTTTTAAATGTCACAATCAAATTATTGTAATCTTTATATGTGTTATTCACTTCACAATTGAAGCATATTAAATACTCCGTACTTCCAAAAGCAAAGGAGTCAAATTGCTTAATGGAAAAAAAATGAATATAGAGTTTTGCCTTTTTTATTCCTCAAATTGGATTAAACTTTGAATTTAACCCTTCAGTGATTAACACTAAGAACACAGGAGTCTGAAGGAACCTTTGACACTGAGACCCACAGTCTTCTCCCAGTGAGTATTTGGTGTTTCCTTAGTTACTCCACGTTTTTTCTCTCAACTTAAAGATTAGACCTTGGGTTAATTGGACACTTCAAACTAATCATGGTTGGGCTGGATTTCTCTCCTCAAAGATAACTCTATTATTTACCTCAATACATATTAATGAAGAATTTTTGCATTTCGGAGTTGTCAATTCTGAAATATGTAACGTCCTCCATACCCCTTACTCCCCTACCCCCCACCGCAAAAGCACCCTCCCCAAAACCTAAACTCCCCTCTCTCCTACTCCACAGCGAGAATGCTGCGGTAGCTGACCGTGCTGCTATCCCATAATATCGATCTTAAATTCCTGGACACTCCTGCAAGACTGCTTTCAGCAGCAATCACCCCATCCTGTCATAAAGGATAAGGATGGACAAATTCCACCTGAAAAAGAAAGTATTGCGTGATGGCAGCAAGCCCTGATTGTTATTGTTTTATAACTGAGCCTGCAGTGGACACTCTGATTGATGCCCTTTTGTGTTATTTTTATCGATTGACTTGGACAGAAGACAATAAGGAAACATTTCCTCTGTATTTTCTCTCTCTTTTTGCGGCCATCTTAAGTGTAACGAGTGTTTCCCTGGATCGCTGCCCTTTCCTCTTTCTCTTCGTTTGGCTTTGCCTTCCACTCTCCAACACATGAACACCTGCAAAAGCACCTGCAGGCCTAATTATGGAATAACAATAAACAATAAACCTCAGCTGCCCTCCACTCCACTCCATTACTGACTGCATCCCAAATTTATTGGCACGTTTGTCCCACAACTGTAAATCAATGTGACACACGCAGAGGTAAGCTGCTGAATACATTCATGCCCTCTGCACCTGTGTCACAACTCGTGCACACTGAAGAGTAAACAGACCATACAGTTGTTGGATGTCTACATCTATCTCAACAGTTGAGTTGATGTTCAGTGAGGGAGGTGCTGGTGGGTGATAGTAATGGCATGGCTTGGGAGGAATTGGGCGCATGGGATCTAAACAGGCAACCAGAGCTGAGTACTAGTGTCAAAAGATGATACAAGGCGGAGCGTCTGAATATATTAAACAGCAGAAAATGGCCATTGTGGGTATTGTCCAAATTTGAGGTGGCAGCTGGAATGAGGGGGTGTGATGACACAATAGGTTTGAAGATCCAAGCCTTGGAACCTTGGTGCCTGATGCTAAGATTTGGATCTTGGGTATAGAATATAAAAGTTTTATTGCTAGCAATTGTTGTATACTTTAGCCGTTATGGTCTGCAGCAAGAGTGATAGAGGAAGTATATGAGTGCTGCTGCTAGGTGACCAGTGAAATGTGTCCCTCTTGCCCAGACAACACAACAAGAACTAATTTCTCATGGTCTGTTGCTTTGAGTCGTCTTTCAGCCAAATAACTAAACAATCTGGCCATGTGCCCTATTCAAATACTGGTGGTTACTTTCTGGTACAAGCTATTAAAAAAATATTACCACATTATTTCCTCCTTCCTACTGCTTGAATAATGAGTTGATAACAACCTTAACTCCACAGCAAACTTTATTTTGAGATGAAAGATTTTTAATGCTCTGCATAGCCTACGCATCTAGTAAAAACTTTAGTCAGGTTGTTAACAATGATAATTAAATATGGCTCACCAGTGCTGTGGGCATTGATCTACTATATTTCTCTTTCTATGTAAGCTTTGTGACATGCAGTACACGGTCGAGGTCTTTTCTTGACTACCCCTCCAAAATAAATGTGTTTTACATCTTTAGTATTAAGAAAATATCTGCAGTTTTACATGTGTTTTGGGATTGGACAATATCTTGATTCATATACACAAGGAAATAATGAGTTGGTTCATTATGCATTAAACTATACAGGACTATAGAGGATGACTGTACAGTATTTAAATTGGCACCCACTCCTTTAACCCCTCCCCCGTTCTCATCTACATTTACCTATTGACATATAGGCAGGTGCTTTCTCACCTGTTATTTTTGAATATATAAAAATAGCAATCACACTTTTTCACACAAGGAGAAATTACCATCAGAACTAAGAGAACCTGAAACGAGGCTGCAAAAACCAAATACGTTAATCCAATTGTGATTTTCTTTTGTTATCTGGGAAAATGTTTTATTCAAGAAACATTTTTGTTTTAGAGAATAGACTTTTTCAATTTGCTTTATTTTTTTTTTTTTTACTAACTCACTTATTTGCAGTGACCACATTCAATATAAATGTCCAAAACATTCAACAATGTTTGAATTTTTCACACAGCAGCCTTTGTGGTCTGGCAGATTAAACTAAATCTGTGAATGCACCTTTATTGGCAACATCCTTGTAAAATTGTGCTTGCCATTTAATGCAGTACCCTTCTCTCCAAGCGGCAAAAGTGTTTCGATGGCTTCATCGCCTCATTAGAAGAACATTTCAGCGCATGTTATGCAGTGTGAGCTTGGTTTATGGAAACAACCTATCACAATGAGTCTTTATATCACGTATGAGACCTGAAATAATCTGTTAAATTTGACTTTTTCTTCAAATAAGTATGTTCTTCTGTCTTCGCATTGTCTTTTTTACCCTGTGCAAAGAAAGTTTTTTTTGGTGACTAAGTCAAGAATCTTGACTGGTCTCTAGTATGAGTCACAATGCAGTGGAGAAGTCAGGTAATTTATAAAATTTATAAAATGATGCCCAGAATCAGAGTCAACCCCAAGTAACTCCTCCTGTGACCGCTTGTGGACCACTGGTCTATACAACGATTGTCCCATGTGTCTGTGTCCTTTTTTCTACACAAACCTGTCTATCCTTGTTCTGTTGGGTTCTGCCAATCTTGGAAACTAATTTTGCAATAGACCAAGTATATTTATCAATGGTGGCGGTGGTGGCGTAGAATTGGGTATTCTAAACAGACAGAATACTGGACAGTATTGGTATTGCAATTTTATGGTATAAAGTGTCACAAAATATACTCAAGACAGTACTAAGTCTGAAAAGACACATCATAAGCGAGACCTGAGTGACAGACCCAACATTAGCCCAAGGGTGCTGGAGATCTGAACAACATTCCACATTCAGAGGTCTGACAAACAATGTTTTGTGATGTAAGTTTATAAGAGACAAAGAACTGTGTCCTGGTCTGCTTATTTGTAGACAACACCTTTTTTTTCCAATAATTGCAATTACTTTTTTCCATTAATTTACCGTTTTATCACTCAATTCCACATCAGCCTCAGTATTAGTTAATAAGGTGTTGGATCCCGGTAGATGAAATGCAACTTTAATTTCCACCAATGTTGATCCCCTGTTGAAACCCCTGAAAAAAGGGGCAATGCATCCTAATTAGAACTATAACTATAACTATAACGGATTTTGAATTACTTAGCATTTACACACTGCGCTGCAAACATCCTATTAAGCGCTAGTTAGAAAACAGCAATTTCTAATCATGCAAATGCAAAACTTCTGCCCTTTCTAGCTAAAGTGGAAGGTATAATAAACTCTAAAGTCAGTTTATATCTACTTTTTATTTTCTTTATATGTTTTTTTGAATATTGTATGTTGACCTCATGGGAGGAATAAATAGTGCGGGATGTGGAATTGTGAATTTGCTGTCAGAGACACATGGGCTTAAATTTAGGGAAGTAGAGGTAGTCGTCCCAATAGGGTTGTTGAGAACTGTGGGGGTTGTGTGCAATACAGTACAGGCCTGTGTTTGTGAATATTATTAAAGGGCCATATATTTCTGCTGAGGGCCGATAGTACTGGCTCTTAACAGCTGATCTCCCCTCTGGCAGGCTGGTAATAAAACAGCCCATGCTGGAGATCCATCACTAGAAAGCCAAGGCAATTCAACTCCTTTTCTTCCCCTTGCTCTCCACGTTTTACTCTCAAGGTCCCCCTACACTCAGTTTTGCTCTGTTGAATGTACTGCAGTGAATGCAGACGGAGTTCAAATCAGCATTGTATGAGTCATCAGTCATCAATATTTTTGGTTTTAATTGCTACCAATGTATGTCAACTTTAGTTCCCCTATCTAACATACTGAAGCTGACTATCAAACACTTTTTTTTTTTTTTTTTCTACTGCCATATAAGCAATGCAGCTCTCCATGAATTGGGGTTACATGGTTGCAACTGTGGGATTGCATGGGCTTAACTACTTTATAACCTATTTATACATGTTTCAACAATTAATTCCAAATTTAAATTTTGTACATCTATCCATCTAATATGAACATAACTTCCCCGTTAAAGGTTCCCTGTTCTCCACATTTTGCCTCCATGTCTTGAGTCTAACACATGTACTTAATGAAGGCTATAACCTCAGGAAGCAAGAGTGCTTAAAGCTAAAACAGATGGGTTTGGTTTTGCCCACTTTCATTCAAGCATCATTCGAGCATTCAAATAACTTACATTGGACTCACCTCCCAAAAGAAGAATTACTTGATATAATTAATTACATAGCAATTAGTGTATATTCATGCAAGTGAAATTATAAATTTGTTTCATTTTGTGTCTGGTGTGTTTAAATAATGATGTTAAAATATATAACATATAGTATAAATACCCTGTTTATGTTTTGTCTGATGATATGATTATGTGTGCTGCATGGTTTGACCTAACTTTTCTCATATTCTGATTCTCAGACAACATTTAAAACTGTGTGAGTATATAGGATATATACCGTATTCATTAAAAACTACACAGTGCTACACTACATAGTGATGCCATACAACATTGGAAAACTTTGCAGTAGGTTGAATGATAGTAACTAGTGTTTAAAAAGTAATTTTAGAAATGTACTAAAAAAAAACAAACATATTTTAGGTATTTAGAAGTCATTTAAGGCAAATACTCAATCTCATTTGCTTAAACTAAACAGAAAACACATATTTGTATGTATTTAGCTGAGTGTTTGTTCCAGGCCTGGGATGTTGAAATAAGGATTAAGTAGAGCAAATGGCTTGGTGGGTGGAGGAAGTTGTATCATATAATACTGCAGGGGGGATTAGATGTCAGGACACTGAAAAGGAAAAACAACTAAAGGGAAACAGGAATCATTTTCTTTGGCAGGTTTATATTGGAGTGTGTGCCAATAAAACTGAACAAATTCAATGAATTCAGGGGGAAAACACTGCCAGAGATAGCGGTTGATAGAAAGGGATTGGATATAGATGGCATTGAAAGGAAAGAAAAGAGTGAAAGAGACTCTTACACTACAGGGATCAATTACTAGAAACTGTGAGTTATGGTACTTGCCTCACCACTGTGGCTTTATTGCATTGGGACAGGGTTGGGAAAAAGAGGAACATTATTAAGAACAAAGAGAAAGAAAAGTGATGTTGAAAGTCAGAAATGTATCAAATGAACGACCCAGAAGGAGAGTTCAGAGATAGGGACAGGGAGAGGCTGGGTTTCTCTTTTTCTCTTTCACGCCTGCACCCTCTTCATCTTTGCTGGTCTTGCACTTCTAGAAGTTGGGCCCTTTACAGGCCAAGAGAACACTCGCAAGCTAATTTGCATAATCATCTCCAGACGAAAAAAAAATAATAATAATGAATACAATTTCTCAATGGATGATTGACAATTTTTGAGAAGAAAAACTCTGCACAATTTCTTATAGATTTTTTTTTTTTTTTTACATTGGGTTCTGAGCCATTAATTTGAGATGCACATTTTTTTCACAAATCAAGGTGGAATTTTTTTTTTACAATCATGACAGGAAAAAGTTGTGGAGGGTCATGTTTTTATAGTTATTATGGCTTAATTGTAATGGTTTGTTTAATTAATAGTATTTTTTATAAGTCCCAGAAATTTTACAAGTTTTATAATTTTGCAAGTGACACCTAGGTTGACACAATATTATAAATTTACAACCCAAATGGGCCAACCTATAGAAAAATCATGTAGTACATACCCCTGATTCTATCCCTGATGATGTTATTGTTAATGTCACTGACTTAACCCTAAAAGTACCTACACTGTGTTCTAAACACTACACTGTTTCCTAATATGACTTTTCTTCAGGTAAATATTGTGTATTGGAAAATCTTTAGACAATGCTTTATTATATCCTGTTAGATACCCAATCATCCCATTTACAGAGGGATACAGTTTGCAGGCTTCAAATGTATCACACTTGAATAGTGCAATGTAGTGAGCATAACTGTACAAATGTCATTAAAAAAGGTAGATAGCACAGTAAAAAATAAATAAAAACAGGGAAATTAGAGAACACTGCAAGAGAGAAGTGAAGATTAATTATAATAACACAAGAAAAGGAACAGTGTTAATAAATGGAACATAGTACCCATATCATCATTAGTATTCCCTTTAAAGTACAGGACAGTGAAACAAATTGGAAGAAAGACAGAAGTTCTCGTGGAGAGTAACAAAGAAAAAAAACAAAACAATACAAGAGCAGATGGGAATATGGGGCGGCGTAGGGGCAGTAAACGAGACATTTGGGGTCAGGAGGAAACCCTGTGGCGTCCCTTGGTAATTGAAATTAAGCAGGGAGGGAAGACGGGGAGCGGCAGCACTGTAGGAACCAGGCGACATGATAATCAATTTGCAGCAAAATCAGAAACATGAGCCACTGAGGGGACTTTGTCCACCCCCACCAGGCCTCCAGATGGCCTCAGCCCCCAACACTTGGTGTGCTTTGTCATAACTAAGTGTGTGTGTGTGCACGTGAGTGTGCTTGTCTGTGTGTGTAACAATGGCATATGCCAGGAGTGCAAATAGAGTGGAGTAGATGTCTACAGTAGTAGAAGTAGAGAATTTAAATGTTGTTGTCTGTTTATGAAACTGAAGACATGACATGAGATGCAAAATATAAGACAGTACTGTTTTCCAAGACGGCAAAATAAACAAACAAAGCACTAACTAATCAACTCTGTTACATTAAAATATACATAAAAATGTCAGCCCACATCAGTGGTTCTTAATTATTTCATGTCATCATACTCAAGGGGACAGATTTTTTTTTCACTATTCCCCAATACGACTACTTTAACTGATAATGTGTATTTCTCATCTGTACAACAACTTTGTGAGTTGCTGCCACCTGATGACATGAGGCTGGTAATTAAGCATCACAGCAGCTGCACACTTTTGTCCAACATTTGAATGGACGCCTCTGTCACCTCATCAGGACAACTATTTGAGTAGTTTACACAAAGACACTTAAGCGACAATAGTATATGTGGACCCATTCATTAATCTATAAATTACCCACTGACACTGCTGTTGAGCTGATATTTAGATACACAGACATAGATAGACAGAACCAGAAACAGACACGTAGGCATTCAGACACAGGAACAGACAGATAGGTAAACAGACAAACAAGCAATTAGAGCATCAGTCAGTGTAAACTGCTGGTTTTGTAGATGAAATGTGCGTGTTTGATCTGGAGTCTGTAGATCATATCCATCTCCTGAAAATGCTGGGCCCATTTGAAGAAGCTTATCAAACAACACCAGTTGCAGACTTCAAAGTATTTGCCTGCCAAAATATATATATATATAGATATATATATATATATTTATGAAATTTACTTAATACGGGATCTGAATTATATTGAGTTTACACCTCACCTCAGAACTCTAAAGCTTGTTTTCCAATTTCCATTAGGTTAGTTACACTGTGAATCAAATTAGAAAATTAGAAGAAAAAAAAAATGATAACAGACAATGCTCTCAGTTTCTGTCCAGCAATACGTTTTTTGAGTCTTAAAATTAAATTACATATACAGGACTGTACTCTCAAAAGCATATGTTCGGAGATTTTTTTTTTTTTACCTGTTCACCAGCCAATTTAACCTGTTCTGTCCAGCATTTTGGGCAAAAGTCTGGATGCCATTTATATAACAAAAAGAACACAAGAGAATAGAATCCAATATGCCTTGTGATCTGGACTGGTTACTGATAGTAAAGGATCTCCAAGGCCTAGGACCCCAATCATCCCAAAATCTCTAACAAAGCACACCACCTCTTCTAAACCCACTCTCCAATCATCTAACCCTCATAGCCACCTGACATATGGGTGGATGAATTATAGGTAGAAGGGTGGAAGGATAGATTAATGAATGACTGCTATTAACTGTAGAAAATAATTAAAAAAAAAGGATTATTAGAAATGTCAACATAATCTCTGTTTGGCTCTTGTGTAAGAGTTGTCATTTGTTGACTGAGCAGAGCCTTCTTATATATCATCATAGGAGGAAAGTACACCTCAAATGCCATCTAAGACCACAACTTTTCTTCCAACAATACATTTGTTGAGGCTGATACATAACCAGCATTTTACAGATGTTTAGTATGACTGTGTGTGATACAGTGTGGAAGACATTTGTCATCCCAGGCATAAATCATTCTGTGAGTGGAGAAAACTGTTTTGGAACAGGTGCTGTGATCAGTAAGCAGTCTGTTCTTATTGTCAGGTAAGAGGAGCCTTCTTTTGTTGAATGGATATAAAAGACTGTAAATCACTGACGTCTAACGATTTCCTGATGCTGTATTTGTCAAGCTGATGTCGGCTTGGATGGGAGTGTGCTGCATAATAGCAAAACTGGTGATATAAAAAAGATGGAGTGGCCAAGTGCTCAATCAGCTCCACGTACATTACATCCAGGACTTCTTTAGGCACACGTAAGATAAATGATCAACAAAAATACATTCCTGGAGCACTCAAGCAGAATGAGGGCCTGTGTGAAAAATAATGGTGTGTAGAAGAACATTCTGAACTTTAAACTAGTGACATGCAGCCCTGAAGAAAAAGCCATCATAATGAGTTTTACAGATTGAATGCACTAAATGACTAATGCAGTAAATGAAGAGTCAGAGTGCTTACAGTCAATGGGTGTTTATTTATCTTTTTATTATAAAACATATTCATTTATTCATCTTCACCCTCCATTATTGGGTCACGGGGGCAGCAGTACCCATGAATTCCACCCAAATCATACTCTGCCATACTGTGAGCCCTCCCTTGTGTGTATTTGTATAAATTATAATCATTTGTTGTGATTGTCACTATGGAGCCTGTATCTCTTCTCTCTCTGTGAGGTAAATAGCAAAGGCCATTTTTAATATCTGTTCAATAATTTCTATAAAATCAGCTAGCACCTAGTAAAATGCTCAACATTGTTGAGGAATCATTACATTTGAAAGGTAACATAGAGTAGTAGTTACTATGAAGGTCTGGATGATCTGTTGCTGTAAAACATTACTAGATTATCTTAGTAAAATGTGCAGTAAAGTACATTTTCCCCATGGTACCATCCTGCACCACCTGACCATTATCATCTTCCAGATGAGATGAAGATGAATGAATGTTTAAAATATGTTAAAAGGATGGTTTGTAGTGACAAAAGTGGACAATGCTGAGTCCCACTTTTCTTTAGAAGGGCTTCCAGTTTGATTCCAACTCATTTTCTCATTGTATTATTCTTGTTTTAGGTTTATGAATGGAGATATCTCTGTTGTGTAATGACCTTTAGATGGTAGTCCAATGAAAAAAATGAAAGAAAAAAAAAAAGACAGGAGACAATCACTTCACCACACACAAACACCTCAACGACCTTTTGCAATAATGATTAAATATTGATTCAAGCACGATATAATACAATACACAAAAAGTGAAAAAAAAATAATAAAAAATCAGCGATTCAATAATCACAAATTCTTATTACAGGATTCAGAGCTTAGGAGCATAGGAAGTACTTTTTCACATAACTGATTTTGAACATGATTGATATTCAGCAGTTGCTGTAAATAAAAGTGAAACTAAAAATATTTGCACCTGAACCAATACAAGTATATGTTTACAGCTTTATCTCAGCTCGCAGTTTGTTAAATGCTCATATCCCTGCGCTAAATTCCTGCGACAGAGTAATCCTGTTACTAACAGCGTGTTAGACACAGACACACACACACAAACACACACACACACAGAGACACACTAAGGAGAACATGCGAATACTGAAATGTCACAACACCACTTTGTGTATTCACCTTGGATTCAAGTGTTGCTCTGGCAAACATCTGTACCACTTAGCAGGAGATAACTATTTATATATGCATGAAAATAACTTGTTATGAAAATTATATTTTAAATGGTTGAAAAAAAATTAGACACATTTGAATAATGGTAACCTAGGGGAATGTTACACTGAAAACCCTACTTCTTCGTTTGTGTTAGTGACTCTTTGAGTCCCTTACTGAACTCTGACAGTGTTAACCCATTTGGTGTTTTTTTTTTTTTTTTCACTTGCATGCCCAGGGTCACACTCTTGGATGATTTT
>JAFBJS010012110.1:0-90518 GCA_016785265.1 Paraplagusia blochii
TCAAAGGCAGACCTTGTCTAAATTTTAGGGTTAGGGTAGGCTTCAACATCAAAGGTAATGCCAACATCAAAGGCAGACATTATCTGTAGGTTAGGGTTAGGGCTAGGGTTAGGTTAGGATCCAGCATCAAAGGCAAGAGTAAGGCTTCAACATCAAAGGCAATGCTAACATCAAAGGCAGAGTCAACTTCAAAGGCAGAGTCAACTTTATCAAAGTTTACCATCTTAAAAATCAGGGGTTAAGTTTTTTGTTGAGAATTAATTTTATATTAGTTAAAAATGAAATTATGTGATTCTCGTTAAAAAATTTAAAAAAAAAATTTAAAAAGAATTTTAGAAAGATGTTCATCAAAGTTTACCATCTTAAAAATCAGGGGTTAAGTTTTTTGTTGAGAATTAATTTTATATTAGTTAAAAATGAAATTATGTGATTCTCGTTAAAAAATTTAAAAAAAAATTTAAAAAGAATTTTAGAAAGATGTTTTAAAATGGTTTCTATTTTTCAACTTCATAAGCAAAGGTTAGGGTTAGGTTTAGGTTAAGATCAAACATTAAGGGCAGAGCCAACATCAAAGGCATAACCAACATCAAAGGCAAACTTAAGGTTAGGTTTAGGATGGGGTTCAACATCAAAGGCAGACCTTGTCTAAATTTTAGGGTTAGGGTAGGCTTCATCAAAGGCAATGCCAACATCAAAGGCAGACATTATCTGTAGGTGAGGGCTAGGGTTAGGTTAGGATCCAGCATAAAGGCAAGGATAAGGCTTCAACATCAAAGGCAATGCTAACATCAAAGGCAGAGTCAACTTCAAAGGCAGAGTCAACTTTAAAGGCAGATATTATCTGTAGGTTAGGGTTAGGGCTAGGGCTTGGTTAGGATTCAACATCAAAGGCAAGGGTAAGGCTTCAACATCAAAGGCAATGCCAACATCAAAGGCAGAGTCAACTTCATCAAAGTTTACCATCTTAAAAATCAGGGGTTAAGTTTTTTGATGAGTATTAATTTTATATTAGTTAAAAATGAAATTTTATGATTCTCTTGTTAAAACATTTAAAAAAAAATTAAAGAATTTAAGAAAGATATGTTTTAAAATGGTTTCTATTTTTCAACTTAAAAGGCAAAGGTTAGGGTTAGGTTTAGGTTAAGATCAAACATCAAGGGCAGAGCCAACATCAAAGGCATACCCAACATCAAAGGCAAACTTAAGGTTAGGTTTAGGATGGGGTTCAACATCAAAGGCAATGCCAACATCAAAGGCAGACATTATCTGTAGGTTAGGGCTAGGGTTAGGTTAGGATCCAGCATAAAGGCAAGGATAAGGCTTCAACATCAAAGGCAATGCTAACATCAAAGGCAGAGTCAACTTCGAAGGCAGAGTCAACTTCATCAAAGTTTACCGTTTTAAAAATCATTTTCCATAGAATCTTTTTACGATTTTGTTAGTGAAATTTCTTTAAAAAAGACTTTTGAAGAGACATTTCAAAATGTTTTTTTAAAAAAGGTTATATTTGATGAGAATTAATTTTATATGAGTTTACAATTATTTTTCCAGAGAATCTTTTCATGATTTTGTTGGTAATTTTTTTTAAGAAAAGGTTTTCTATTTTTCTACATCAAAGGCAAGGGCAAGGGTTAGGGTTAGGTTTAGGGTTGGGTTCACCATCAAGGGCAGAGCCAACATCAAAGGCATAGTCCACTTTAAAGGCAGCCATAAACTTAACGGTTTAGGGTTAGTTAGGATAGGGTTTCAACATCGAAGGCAATGCCAACATCAAAAACAGAGCCAACATCAAAGGCAGACAATAACAAGGTTAGAGTCCATTATGTCTGCCTTTGATCTAGGCTCTGCCTTTGATATTGGCATTGCCTTTGATGTTGAACCCTAACCCAACCCTTGCCTTTTATGTTGAACTTAACCCTAGCCCTAACCACTCCTTTTTATGACCTGAAACTTGCAAAACAAGCAAAAAAAGAAATATTTATTTCCACTAATCTTCCACAAACATTTTCCCCAAAAAGATTCTCTATAAATTTTTTCTGTTTCTATAAAATAATTCTATGAAAACATACACACACACACACAAAATCCTAAATTATCTTTAATTTGTTTAAAACATACAGAGTAAATATGTTATTACTCACAATATTTCACCATGTAAGATGCATGCAGAAAACACAAAATTATTATTTATTTCTCAGGAATTTTTCAATGTTTGACCAGGGACACAAATGATTAGAATTCGACAAACAATTTCTATAAACTTTCTCAAAATCCTGTAATGTGATAAGAAACATGCAAAACACAGCTACATGAAAAATGCTTTTTTTTAATCAAAATTTCTTGTCATGTCGCAAACAAATACTCTAATCTGTTGAGAAACTTACAAAACATTTTGAAGAAAAACAAAGTCAAAATTTTATAACAACATTTTTTAGTATCTGACACAACAAATTACAACTTAATTGTGTGAGCAACTTGCAGAAAAAATATTTTCTAATCAATTTATTGATTTTTCTTTTTTTGGTACAGTGAGGAGGACACTCAAGAATGGCTTGACCATGGAAGAGGCTAGCGCTCTGGGCTTGTCCAGCAGTGGAGAGTTGCAGTTATAATCTGGGCTTGGATCCCACTGGACATTTAAGGCATCTGAAAGTCCTTTCACTGCCCCGCCCAAAGCCTACACCCAACCTGGCAACCCACTGCAGTGTCTTGGATCTTTTGCTCCTTTAAGCTTCGATGAGTTCATCTCATTTTTATTGTTTGGTTTACATGAGCTGTAGACTTGTGCTTTCAGATGAGAGTGGATAAAAGGCTTAGTGAGATTTATTCACAAACTGAACTCGTGGGGCGTGGACAGAGAGCAGACGCTGGACCATTCATTCAAAACCACTCAGCTTTGCTGCTGCTGGAGAAACATGCTGCACTCACCAGGCTTATCCACCGTCGGCCTTCAAACATGATCATCCAAAAACTGTTGGCGGGGAATATGTCCTAAACTCAGTGGCCTTGATGGAATCACTAGGGCTAGAAGTGCAGTACCGACTCTTCTCTAACTGTGTTTGCTCAGGTTTATCGTAAGCCCTGCAGCTTTGGTTATTGAGCAGACGGCGTTGTGCAGTTCTATACTACTGTGGTAGTTTTCTGTTTCTGCTCCACTTTGCGCAAGAAGGTGCTCAGATATGAGAAGAAAAAAAAATTGCACTGGATGTGAAAGTATCAATGGAATGTGAAATCCTTGACACTGATGAACCACTCCGTCATCCGGATCTGAAACATATGACGTAACTTTTTGTTTTAATTAACCAGTAGCACAGTTTTCAACATCACAGTTAAAAAAATGGACTTAGTTAAAAAGGAATAGATCAGATCAATAAGGCTCGTCATGTAAAAAAACTTCTACAAATACTCACTGGTTCTGTCATGTGACTTACCATTTATTCAACAAAAACACGTGAGGACGGTCTGAGGGCGGATAGAAGAGTCTGCTTTTTGTATGAGCTGCACATTTTAGAGTGCCTTTCAGAGACAGTTATTTATTAAGATGTTTTTCAGGGACTCGTAAAAATCAAGAAAATGTTGCTTCAGTCTGTGAGCAGGTGACAACCATCAGAAATGAGCTGTGACTTATTTTTAACCAGTGTTTTTAAAACTCGTCCTGTCGGATTTTTTTTTATTATTATTTGGATTTTTTTTTTTATTTTTGTCAACATTCAATCTTGGTTCAAATAAGTTTGTTATGAAAATAGCTTTAAAGTATTTATGACAACTTAGGGATGGTCATGCACATTCGCTGAGGCCTTACTGTAGAACAGGGTCTGATGTTCTACTCCGTACGTTGAGTTCTAAAAAGGGAGGAGACCATTAGAAAATAGATTTAGCCAAATCAAGACTAGCATTACTAGTCATGAGACATGTAATGAGTACATTTTCACTGAGAGAGCAAAAACTAGGGGACAAAATAAAATAAAAAAATTACCTACCAAAGACAAAATATAAAAAAAACATATTAATTGGTTAGAAATGTAAGTTTTGCAAAAGGGTGAAACTGGATTTTTATACTTACGTTTTCTTGGAATGAGTCAAGTTTGGTGTTGACTCGCTGTCACTGAGGGTTGGGATTAGAACCAGTAATCTGGTTTACGTGCCTGACACCATTAATCTACAGGCGACCAACATGATTAATGTTTAGATAAAAATTAAAAATGAATTCCCTGACTTTAGTTTTTTGCCCCTTCAATAAAGAACCAAACTACAGAAGTAGAATTTTATATAATTTTTTTTTTATCATCTCTTTTTTTTTTTTTTAATTGTTAGAAAGTCTGCAGAGTTTTGAGCATAGTTTCGAGTTCTGGTCAAACCTGAGTTTAGTGAATTGGCCTCTGGTGTGGACGAAGTGCATCGATCTGCTTTAAGCTACTAGTCAATCTGTCCGTTGCTCAATTCACTGTGATCGAACCACAGCCATTAAGAGGAACCTAGTGCAGCGTCACGCCACATCCAAACCACACCAGCGATCTACATTTGTTGTCTTTTGTTTCGTTATCAGCACCTTAGACTTGATGTGTAGCATGAACCTCGGAATAATGTAGAAGTAGAGTCACGAGGTCGGAGCTTCCTGCGTTTCCCAACTGTACTGACTTGTCTATAAAAAAAAATCACAACAAATTAACTAGTGACGTGACAAGGGGAATGCTGTAAAATGATGTACATGTGATAACAGGTTTATGTTGTTCTGTTTTTTGTTCCTTTTTTTAGTGTATCATAGACTAAAAGCAGTATTATTCTAAAATATAATTTAAGCAAACCAGGCCATGCATGGTTTCAAAAGTTCTGCTTAATATAAAGGGAGACTAACTTTGCTAGTCCGAGCCGTAGGTTTGTTTTTTTCCTCTTCAAAGCCTTTTGAATTTCCTTGTTTTATTGGTTTTTTTTTGTTGTTGTTGCACCTCTGCCTGTGTCATGACATCACTGTGGAGCTTGGACGATAGCACTGTCCTTCTAAAGCAATGGTCCCCAACCACTGGGCCGGGGACCGGTACTGGTTGATGGGTGAATTGGTTCAGGGCCGCAAAGAAATAATGTTTCCTTTTGGCCCCATCTGGCTATTACTTTTACTTGATCCATACCCATATCAACAAAAGAACTGACCAATAGAATGGCTAGGATTCCATCATCAATAACATAACTGTATTTGATTAGGAAATATTTTCTCAGTGAAGACAACAACAAAAACTCAAAATGACGCAGAGTCATTGATACAAGATTCTTACTTTTTACACTGTTCTGGTAGCAGAAAGTTATAGGCTGTGTGCACTTGGTGTGCCCATGCATAATTAATTAAGGTAGGAAGATTTCATAGGTAGGAAAATATTTCAAAATGCCTGAAATTTAATTTTATTATGGGGAACATAGCACGAGACATTCAACCGGTCCGTGGCGCAAAGAAAGGTTGGGGATCATTGCACTTCAGCTTCTGGTGCATCTGCAGTCACGTCCACAGCAAACACTATGTAACAATTCAAATAAAAAGGCTCACTGACAAAGACATGTTTCTGTTTCGTTTTTGGGGGAAGTAAAAAAAAAGGAAAAAGGAGAAACTACAAAAAAACTTAAGCCTCTTTATTTATTTATTTTTTTAGTCCACAAAACCCATGCTTCAAGTCACTTTATGTTCAAGAGCATACAGAGGTCTAGGCCGAACACGCAGCTTCTCTGGTGTTTACACATGACCGTCACACTGACCCCAGGTGGTCTTGTTTAAAATTCCTATGTCCACAGGTGTTTTGGATCTCAATGCGATTATGGTATGCCTTTAATAAATTGCAGAGACATAAAAATGGACAAGACAGCTACCTTTAAAAGGAAGGGAGGACGGGGGAGGGCAGAGAAATACAACTTTGCATCAAAAAGAAGGAGAAGAAAAAAAAGAAGGGGGGAATTAGCTGAAAGTCTCAGCAAATCCAGTGCAACCCAAGACACGTTTTGCTTTATATTCGTGGAATACTAAAAAAAATTGGGCACATGATTTGAATTTTATCTTTTGATCATAATTTCCAATTAACAATTTCCCTGAACAATTGTTTTTGCACAGTACCTTAGAATTGTAGATAAATTACAATATGGAATATTCCCTTTCCATCAGATAGGATTGGATTTTGTTTTGTAAAAACCCCTGAATGACTGACAGGCAGAAAGCTCTTACGCATTTTTTTTTTTACATATTATATTGCTACATTTTCAATAAAAAAAAAAAAAAAGACATTTTCAGTTTTGCATATTTTCTTAGGTTTGTGGTTCTTTGTGCATCTGCCCTTAAAAAGAAAAAAAAATCTCTGAAATAGCACCAAAAGTCAAACCTCTGGCCATTTCAGAGGCCAGACGTTTGTAACAAATAATTGTCGACCACAACGAGATTCATTTTTTTAAAATGGCAACAGAGTAAACGACGCAACAAGGTTTATATATATATATATTCATTTGTCAGAGGCGGAGGCTGATCTTTGATCAGCGTGGACACCAACTCTCTGGTCTCCGAGGCCTGATCTGATCTGATCTGGGGAGTTGAGATTCTGCAATGTTTCACAAGATAAAAAGTGGGAGCTGTCATGATATTCATGCCTTTAAAAGAATTCTATTCTCCTTATTTTTTTTTTTTGCGGACTTTTTATTTGCGGCTGCCTTCTTTTAACAAGGCTTTGTTAAATCAGTTTCACCGTCTGAACGCAACTGAAGCTTTAGGTTTAAGGTGTCTAAAAAGTTGATATAAAAATGTGTACCCAAATAATAGCAATTCCTGTGAGGGAAATATGTAAATGTTTAAAAGTTTCATATTTTTTAAAAATACTTTGTTATTCATGAAGGTATTTAAAAAAAAATAGCACCAGCATGAAGGTCATGCCTCGCCTTGGGTTTGGTCTAAAGAGCAAAGTCTGTGCTGCACAGACAGTAGAGTGTAACGCAGACAGAAGTGAGACACACTGACAAATCTTGAAAGAACTTAAAGTGCCACTCCAGTCCCACTCTGGCCTCCTAGACTTCAGCTATCAGCACCTAACCACAGTACATGTTTCCTATCTAAGACAGCTGATGAGGAGCTTCAAGCATTTCCATGAGGAAAGTGTCGATGGGCGTGTCACCGATGAGCTTGAAGAAGAACAGATGCTCCAAGCACTTCAAGCCAATGGATCTAAGCGCAGGCAGCCGGAGGAGCAGCTTGGCAAACCTGTGTACAAGACACGGGACACCGATGAGTTTTGGAAAGGGGTGACACATTACCAGTCTAGCCACTAGATGGCAGCATTGAAGCTTATTTTATTAAAACATATTGATAATAAGGGGAATCAACTGTTCAGAGCAGCAGAGGGTAGAGTGGAGTCAGGATGGAACAACTGCAGAAAAGAGTCAGGAGTGATCTGTGATAGAAGGTGAAGGGAGGGGTTCACAGGACAGTTGTGAGACCAGCCATGATGGATGGATTAGAGACACAACCAATAGACAGAAGACAGGAGACCGAGCTGGGGGTGGAGGAGTTAAAGATGCTGAGATTCTCTTTAGGAGAGACAATGATGGACAGGATCAGGAATGAGGTGATTAGAGGGACAACACAGACAGTAGGGTTTGGAGAAAAAGCTTGAGATGGTTTGGACATGTTCAGAGGAGGGACAGTGGTTATATTGGTTATGATCCTAGAGATGGAGCTACCAGGTAGGAGACAAAGAGGAGATTGATGGATGCAGTGAGAGAGGACATGGAGGTGGTTAGATATAACCAGGTGCTCAAAAGTATCTTGTTTCTTTCCCGTAGGGGGAAGGAAATAATTGCTAATTTAACATAAAACTTCCAATGTAATTTTCTACAATATCAATGAACACCATTATGATTCGTTGCTTTGTTTTTATAATTTATTTTCTCCACAACAATCAACAGTCAACTTAACATCAGATCAGCCCTGCTGCTCTTTGTACTGACTGGTTCTGGTGTGGAGGCTGCTACTTGAACTCCTGCAGTATGTGATTGAAAATAATAATAATAATAGCCGTACCTCCCCTGCTGCTCTGGATATTTCTGTTTGCAGTAGGCTTCCAATGATGCATAGACTTTTTCTCTGAGGAGCTCCACCTCACTGGTGTTGGAAAGCCCCTTCGCATCTGCAGGAAAACACAACGAGGTCAGTTGAAGCTACTCACAGAAAGCTGACTTGTGTCTGGGTCACCAGCCTGTAGTTACCTGGGTTGAACAGGACGATGGCCCGCAGGCAGCCCAGCTCTGTTTTGTCCATTTGCATATCTCTCATTTTATTGACGAGCTCAGTGAGAACTCTAAAGGAACAGGCATGGAGACAACGATTAGAAAGGTTGTTTGTTGTTATAACAATGGGATATAAATACACGCAATAAATCAAGTACCTGTCAAAAATGGCGCCAACCTCTGTGCTCTGCATGTTCTCCCTGTAAGGTGTTCAAGAGCGGAGTGAATATAAGAATCAAACAGGCTTGAAAACAAGACACGCCTCCTTTCTCCATTCTTTTCTCTCGAGGTGTCTACCTGTCAAAAATCGCTCCAACTCCTGCACTGTTGCGCTGCAGCTCAGATGCAAGAAGAACTCCATCCTTCATGGCAATAGAGCGATGAGAGAAGGAAGCGATGAGGAGCTCGTTCCACCCTTTGATCACAGAAACAATGAATTATTAAAACAGAACAACTAAATCAATAATAACAATGTAATAACAGCAGATCTGCTGGTCCAGGCTGCCCCCTCCATTGGGAAAAATATTTTTTTTTCTTTACTTAATTTTCTGATAAATCCTATGAGAGCTTGAGGAGATGCAGTACCGGTGTAAACTGTAGGGAGCAGTGTTGTGCAGTAGAGCTCACGTGCAACCATAAGAGATTAGCGATTGAACAGAACAGAGTCAGAGGGAATAATTCTCTGCACACATGTCACACTGTAGTCAACTACAGACCAACAACATCTGCCATCACTCACACTGAAAACAACAACTTCAGTATTTTCTAAGAAGCTACTGAGGGCCCTAGATGAACGGTGGAATCAACACCGCCCCCTTGTGAATTTTTGGGCCAAGGCACCCCAGTTTTTTTTTTTTTTGGGAAAAAATCACACCACCAGCCGAAAAATCTTTAACTCTGTAGCCTGATGAAGAAAATGCAAAACTGGATTATTCCCCACAGCATACCTGTCTCACGGGACATTGTACTGTGTACAGTGGTTGAAAAACACTGCTCAAGAGTATGTAGGCAGTGATACATAACAGATGTAACTATGTGCATATAAAGGCAGTACAGAACAGGGCCAGGAGCAAAGGGGGGGATGGGGAAAACGGTTGAAATACACACTACAAAGTCTACAATTTAATTACAGACACTTTTTGCTGTAATGTGTATTTACATACACACATATATATATGTAGATATATATGTATATACATATACATAAATGATGATATAAAATGCAACATTCATACATATGCAATACTCTTTTCGATTGACAACATTAATGTCTCCCTCTGGAGAGGACAACTGGGACAGCAACAGATGCACATTAACTGTGTCAGAGCAACAGTGACTACAGCAGTGTCTTATTTCATGTCTCTCTCCCAGTTGTTTTCCTAAAACTAGATATCTTCAGTTTTTTTCCAGTCTCAGAAATCCCTGCTTTGTCTTTAAAGGTAGGAATGAAATCTTGCAACAGTCGTTGACATCAGAAGATTCAAAATGAGATATTTTACATGTTACTAACTTTATTTAAGGAGTGTTGTTTTTCGGGGGGAATTTTTCCTCTGCATTTTACCCATCACTGTAGTGAGCAGGGCGCAGCTAACTGAGCCAGCAGGGAGCAGTGTGTGGGGATGATATCATACTCAGGTCACCACAGCGGTAACTTCGTAGTTAGGGGGCATTCGAACCTGTGGCCATGTCAGCCCAAGTCTGTTTCCTTAACCACTATGCCACCAACTGCCTTTTGTTTTAAATATATTGATTAAATGTGATGACATTGTGACTCCAGCAGATGTGTCATACCTGCACGCAGAAGAATGACCTGATCATCGAGGGGCAACTCAGAGAAGTGAGGGATTCTCTTCGCCCACTCCACCAAAGCAAACAGCTGTTTGTCCGCAGTTTGACAGATGTTGGTGACGGCATCATGGGGCTGAAAACAAAGAATATTGAACATCTAATCAAACTTCTTCTATGCCAGCTATTGACACTGATGAATGGATCAAGTGTGCTCTGCTGATTTCTTACAGAGTTGCCTGCTGACCCTCCATCAGAATGAAGCTCAGTCTTCTGTTCTACTGCCGTCTCTGCCTCCAAGATCTTCTCCACGGGCATCTCCTCGTTCACGCCGCCGCTGACCTCTAGCTCCCCTTCACGTTCACGGTTCCTCTGACGTTCTTCTTGGACCGCTGCACCACAAAAAAAATTAAATAAAAAATGTAACAACTGAAGTTGCAGTTCTTGCAAAATAAATCAGGCCTTGGTTGCACTGACAATGTGCTGCCTTAACAACTGAGTGATGTGTTCATGACAAAACCCATGCGCACAAGGCACATGCCATATGTTCCAGACTGGTGACAACCAATGGTTTTCTTTTGCTGAAGCCATTACAAAAAGATATTTTAATGTATATTTAAGTTATTTTTTTGTATTTGGGGTGTCAAACTCATTTTGTTTTACATTTTGACAGTTTATACTGTACTTTTATATGTATTTTTTGGCTTTGCAGATTGATAACTGATTGCTTGAACTTCCATGCTGCTAAATTTCCTCACCAATACCTCAGTCAACAATTCAGCACATCTAACAAATATGTCTAGTTCTTGAGAAAACATTTAAATACGATTTAGTGCTGTAATCATCAATCCCTCACCTTTTCCATCTTCTTTATTACATTTTACTGCTACTGAAAAAAGTGAAATGGTAGACAAGGAAAATGGGAGAAATGAAGAGGCATTAAATATAAAACATCATATGTGAACCCCACTGTACTCAACTTAAGTTACCAAAGACCAACTTTTTTTCACACTGTCAATGGATTTATGCAATGTCAGTACAGATGAAGGTGGTTCCGAGGGATGTTTACATCATTGTAATGCACTGGTTATTAGTCATGACATGACGTAGCTAGGGTGTTGTGCAAAAAAACTCACAAAACACAACAGCTTAAACGCTCCAGCATTTCAGGTACAACCTGGTTTCTTGCATACCTTCCCGTTTCATGCCCATGGCCAGGCACTTCTGGTAGCGGCAGTACTGGCAGCGATTGCGCTGGCGTTTGTCGACCAGACACTCTTTGTTATCCCTGCAGGTGTAAGTCAGGTCTTTACGCACAGTTCGTTTGAAGAAGCCTTTGCATCCCTCACAGCTGTAAACACCGTAGTGTTTCCCTTTATAATGAAGTGGGAGAAAAAGAACAAATAATTATATATTTTTAAACGAAATGGAAAGCCAAGTTATATTGTTTGTTTCAGCTAAACTCACCAGATGATCTATCTCCACAGATGACACAAAGACGTTTTTGAGACATCATGACACCAGGGCTGTGTGCTGGCATAGGCCTCATGCCAAACGGAGGCTTAACATCCTCTGAACTACTGATTGAATGCATCCCTGACATTGACGCTGAGGAAGGAATCTGCATATAAAGTGAGGGGGGAAAAAAAACAATACATTTAAGTCAAGAGGTGTTCCGTCTGTCCGTCCATTTCTATCTGCTTATCCTTACTGGGTATTTTTAAGCAAAATGCTAAAGGCTTTGTTTATAGCCCAAGTAAATGTCTTTGGAAGACACAGAAATCCCCTCCAGCCAACAATGCTATCCCCAATGGCGCTTCAAACTGTTGCATAACCAGCTTACATTTCAATAATAACCTTGGTAAAGAGCTTTACACTAAAACATAAACACGCAAAGCAGGGCAGCATTCAGAAACGAATGAACCATGATGTCAACTAACCTGACTGTTGCCGAGGGGTCCAAAACCCAGGGAGGGTGAAACCACCGGAGAGTTAAGTGATGGACTTATCACTGAGAATGGAGAACCTAAGACGTTGGTGGGACTGTTGGATGCTGATCTGTTGGGTGGCAGCGAGGACATGGCGTTTAAGCAATCCAGTGAGGAGGATAGTAGTGTTGATTGGAGGAAAACAATCTACAAGTGACAAAAACAGGAGTTATATAGTTTAGTATTATTACATTCACATTTTCCGCATCTTGCGCAACACATTTTACACATCTGCTTTCCATGATGTATGGATTAGAGACACTAGGAATAGGTAAAAGACAGAAGACAGAGCTGGAGGTGGAGGAGTTAAAGATCCTGAGGTTCTCTTTAGGAGAGACAAGGATGGACAGGATCAGGCATGAGGTGATTAGAGGAACAACACAGACAGGAAGGTTTGGAGAAAAGCTAGAGAAGCCAGATTGAGACGGTTTGGACATGTTCAGAGGAGGGACAGTGGATACATTGGAGGAAGAATGATCCTAGACATGTATCAAATTGCCCCTCTGGGACAAATAAAGTGTTTCTGAATCTAAATCTACCAGGTAGGAGACAAAGAGGAGATTGGTGGATACAGTGAGGGAGGACATGGAGGTAGTTGGGAGTTGGAGTAGAAGATACAGAGAACATAGTGAAATTGGAAGTAGTTGACGCACTGTGGCAACCCCTGAAAAAAGGACAGGCCGAAAGGAAAACAAGAAGACACTCACTTTTATGAAAAATACATCATAAAGGATTAGGGTTAAGCTAAATATTTCATCATCATTTTCCCATGTGACAGACCGACTCCTAATTTTGGAAAGGACACACAACATACAACACAACACATTCTTAGACGCACATTAGGAGTGTAAAGATGAGTATAGCAACAAATAAAAAAAATAAAAAATACGTCAATCTTAGGTGTATCAACACCACTGAGCCTAACAAGTAAATAGCCCTGGAAAAGAACCATTTGAATTGATATGAATTCATCAAAACGCGCGAATTTGACATTTTCAACAGAACAAATTGGATGAACATATGTACAGAAATTGCTTTAAAGACTTTGCAGCAACGTTACACGGTAGCTTTTCTATGCTAACGATACGCAAATACCACACTAGCAACGTTTCACTGACACGAACGTAAAATGGACGAAAAGTACAAATGTTGCCTTCACAACTAGAACACACATTAAAGGAATGGTTAAGTCTGCGAAAGTACCATTTTTAATATATTTTTTATATGGAAACACTGACCCGCCTGCCTGTAAAACGTAGCTTTAGTAAAAACCCATAAAAGATCAAGGTAGCCTGTGTGGGTAACGACAACATTAGCTGCCGCAATCCCGATCGATGCAAACCGTACAAGTACTACAAAATGTTGTTTAATATACAGTTATTACCTCATATTCGTCGACAATGTAGGGTTTATAAATCCGTTATACCGAAAATGACACGAATAAATCCACATCTGGCGGCGGGAGCGAATGTTTCCTTACGGCTAACCTAGCAAAGCCGGCTAACAGCTAGCCTTGTTGTGCAAAGCTCAAGGTGATCAGTCTGTAGACTTGACTAAAGACTGCGATTGACGGAATAAACTCATCCGTGTTCACTCACCAAAAACACCTTCGACGCATTGTTGAAAAACCACCGGCGAGTGTTCGCTGCGATTAAACAGCGCAAGATAAAAGGACGGACGCTTAGATCCTGTTTTTTTCTCTGCTGCCGTCGCTACTACTACTACTGCTGCTCCTGCTGCTGCTGCTGGAGCTGCTGGTGGTGGTGGAGCTGGTGGTGGAGCTGCTGCTGCTGCTGCTGTTGTTGTTTACAGGCCACACTGGCTCACAGCCAGGAGCAGCAGCGTCGTCCCCTGAGCCTGAACGTCTCACTAGAAAATTCACAACAAAATACTGGCAACACCATTAAACACAGTTCATTAGATTCGTTGATTAATTACAGCTATAGTGGGGAAACGACGTTACTATGGAGTCGCAGAGGAATATGCTGTGAATAGGAATTATAACACGAAAAATGTTATCCTGGGTTTAAATACGGGGTATGCGACCCCAAGGCGGTCTGCGTCGATACTGCACAGAGGTCATATATTTTTTAGGGAATACAAGGAAATTGTCTGCTTATTGTTTGCTTTGATTTCCTAGTGGAAGAACTTCCTTGTTTGTTAGGGAAGGAAGGACGGAGGAAAAGCAAACTCCTTGTCATTGTGACACTGTGATTCACACCACTGCATACAACGAAATATGACCTCAGCATTTAACCCATCACCAAAGTGAAGTGTGCCATGCTCAGTGGTAACTGGGCAGTAGGGGGATTCTAACCGGTGACCATGTGGACCAAAGTCTGAGTCCGTAACCCTCAGGGCACCAACTGTTAGATATATGTATATACGTAAAAAAAAATGTGTTTCTCTTTTCCATTCCTGTTGTTGCTGGTGAATGGGTTGTTGCCAGGACTAGGACAACTAGGATGACCAGGATCAAAACCTATATCACTACTGACATTACAACACCATTTTGTAACTTTGATTTCCTACTGGAAGAACTTCAACTGTATTTGTTAGATATATGTGTGTATATATGTCAAATTGTTCATTGTCATTGTTCCTTTGTACTGGTTTTATTTTGTTGTATTTTTATGCTGTGGTAACATCCATTGCACTGTCTGTCCGTCCAGGGAGTGGATCCCTCTCCTCTGGTTCTCCCTAAGGTTTCTACCAGTTTTCTTTTCCGTTAAAAAGATTTTCTCCCTCAGTAGTTTTCCCTTACCCTAAATAAAATTTGATTTATTGATTGATTACCTAATTAATAGGTACTAGTGTAATTAACATCTTTATTATTTTCAGTCCAACCATATATCTCTCGCCTCATGCTGAAAATAATTAATATTTTTAATTTTATTGTATAAAAATCAATTACAGACACAATGCACTCACTATTGAAGCTTTGTGTCTCAGACATTCATTCCATGAACCCATTCTGCTGCATTTATATCAGCCAGAAAAGATGTGGGTGTTGACAGTTACATAACAAAAAGAAATTACACAACATTGCACACATGAAGGAGCAAAAAAAAAAGAAAAAAATGTCCAACTGGTTATTTCCAGTCCACCAATCCCAGCTTTTTATTACTCTTCTTTTTTTATTTTTTAAATGTTATTTTTTAATCTTTTATCAGGTTCTGATATTTTTTCCTTGGGGGCAGCGGGGTGGTTGGGGTGGGGGTGCACAACCCTGATTTCATCCAGGTTTCCATCAGGAAGAAAAAGGAACCTCTTCAGCCTAGAGGCCCACAATTATTTTGTTTTTCTTCTGCCCTGTTTCATCATTGTTCTTGTGCAACAACGTTACTTGTCCTATGGATATTCTATTGGTTGGAAAACTGTCATAGGTGCACTACTGCCCACTACTGGGCTGCAATGTGTAGATCACTAGAGGTGATTTCAAACTCTTTAGATGCCATATTAGTATATTATTATTAATAATAATTATACTAATTAGAATAATAACTAGTATTATTATTGTTGTGGATTTAAATACTTACATACATTTTTGTTTGACTGATGATCTCACTTGTGATCACACTCCTTAACCCTGTTTAACTGCTTTTAATGCAGATGGACGTGTCCAAAGGACAATTTTTTTTCCACTGCAACTTTAACAATACAGAAAACTATGTACTGCAGGGAGAAACACAAAGACGGTTGAGAAACTGCTCTTTCTTTAGCTGCTCTTAACAGGTCAAGTAGCATTCTTTCTTGTCGCAGCAGAACAGTTTTTGTTTGCGTTGATCACAACTACTAACAGATTCATCATGTTAAGGATCATAAAGACTTATCTCTTTTTAATAACCGGTATGTAAGTCAAACTTTTCTAACCTTTCTTTGTTTTTTGTTTGTTGTAAATAAATCTATTTATTACCAGTGTTATTTGATAAAGCTGTTATCTGGCAAACAGGTCTGGGCAGTATTGTGCGGTTTGCGGACAGTTGTTAAAATGATTTCTACTTTCACAGGGTTTTGCTGCTTCACCCACGGATCTTCAGTTTTTCACCTGATTAATGTTTTGAAAAATTATGAGAATTCAAAGGCTTACTGCAGAGAGATGTACACCGATCTGGCCACGATCCACAACTGGGCAGATGTCCATGAGATGGTTACTGTGGTTTCTGACTCAGCTGATAAGGCCTGGATAGGACTGGAGATTGGAGAGGTGTGGAAGTGGCACTGGTCTTGGCCGACAACTCAACTAGATTTTTTGAACTGGAGGTCAGGAGAGCCCCTCGTGAACAATCAGGATGCCTGTGGGGCCATGGATGAAAATGGGAAGTGGTTTGAGAGTGAGTGTAATAACAAGAGAAGCTTCGTTTGTCAAGGTAAACACACGCTCACACTCACAACCTTCCTATGCAGCACAACTTCACTGAATACTAGCCCTAATATTTGTTGAAACCTACAGGCCTTGGTGACGGTTCCAGCCACTTTTACGTTGCCAACAAGTTGTCGTGGAGAGATGCTCGCCAACATTGCCTGGGCTTATCTTCTGACCTGGTTAGCATATCCTCAGCAGAGGAGAGTGAAGCTGTTCGCAATGTGTCACTTTCACAAATTGTGTGGATCGGCCTTTTCAAGGATCGCTGGCAGTGGTCAGATGGCAGCGATTCCTCGTTCCGTGACTGGATTCCATTTCAGCCCAACTATTTGAGAGGACAAGACTGTGTTTGTGCTGTGTTCACTGAAGAAGGCAGGTGGAATGACCTCAGGTGTACGTCAAAACGCAATTTTATTTGTCAAGGGGGTAAGTTTGTTGGTTTTTTTTCTAATAAAGGCACCTCATGTCAAATAATTAATTACCCTGTTTATCCATCCATTTTTACTCAATTATCCATTATTGGGTCGCAAAGGCAACAGTCTCCACGACTGCCAACCAAATCACATTGCACCAAACAGTGAGCCTTCCTATGGGTGGTTAGCTTAAACTGCAAGGAAAAGGCAGAAGGATAATAATAAATAATAGGTTAATTTGGAAAAGTTTTGCAGACCGCATTAAAAAACCAGACGGGCCAGATCTGGCCCCCAGGCCTTAGTTTGCCCAGGTCAGCCTTAAAGCATAAACTGTGCTATTTTGAGCATGTGAGCATCAGCAGTGCGACTACTTTGAAGTTTGAGGTTTTCTGGCTGAATGCATCTTGCATTTTGTAGTCTACATGGGGTAACAACGAGAGAGTACCGCCTCACTATCGCCTCAAAATCCTGCCGATTTACCCACAATTTTTTACCTCATCCTGCCACACTGCACATGCATTGTTATTGAGTGTGAACAGTCCAATCGCACCCACGCATCGCATCCATTACAAATGATTACGCTTGTGATTCACTTGTACAGTATGAGCACCAGATGGATGGTGCAATTGGAAAAAGTTGCCCGGCTTCAGCTAGACATATTTATTTCACTCATAACATCCCATCACCTGTACATAATCCCTAAACTCTATGTAATTTTCTGTATTTGCCGTTTCCTGAAGCATCCTTGTTGTCATTAACAGAAAGAAAACCTACAACAACAACATCTACAACAACAACAACAACTACTGCTACTACTCTGTCAACAACGGAAACAACAACAGAAACAACAACTTCCACTACTCCCACAGAACAAACCAGCACTACAACTGTCACAACAGCAACCACAACCAGTACTACAGTTGCAGCTACTACAGTCTCAAGTATCTTCAGCACTAAACCCAATACTACAACCACAGCAAATACAAGTAGTTCCACTCCAGGAACCACTCAACTTTCACCTGCAGGTATGTTCCAAAAACACAGTTGGCGTTGTGTGATTTTAACTTCATCAAATAAAGACTTTTTTTCATCCTGTTTTTTCCAAAGGGAATCTCGTTCTAATCCAGCACAACATGACGTGGCTCGATGCCATGGCCTACTGTAGTACACACCACATTGAACTTGTGCAAATCACATCCCGGGAAATTCAAGAGAAAGTGGCAGAAACAGCGAAGAATTCCACTTCACCCCATGTCTGGCTCGGCCTGCGCTACACCTGTAGCTTTAAATTCTGGTTCTGGACTGGGTCCAAGTCCAGCTGTTACCAGAACTGGGCTGCTGGACAAGGACCTGAGGGGGAAAGTGGTTGTGGCGTCACGGCTGCCATTGAGGCCACTGGAGGGCAGCAGTGGGTCGCTTTGCCTGAGACGGAGGCATTGAATTTCATCTGTTCTACATGTGATTCACATGTCTGAAGATCAGCGCTGCTGCACTCTGCAGGAAAGACATTACATTGATTTGTTATATTCATCAAAAATATATTTTTTTACAATGCATCACATGTATAGGAAGTAAAAAAACAGGTCATTGGGAAGTACAGGGATTTTATCATCATTGTACATTTACAGTTATAAATGAACTGATAACATTTCTCCTCTTCAAACCTTTCACCTGAAGAGTAGAGGAAATGATGTTTGTGTAATTTATTTTCATCGCATAAACCACATCCTCTTTAAACTAGGTCACAGAGTTAATTCCTATTGAAGTTACTAAACTTACTTATTATCAAAACTACTGATAAGCACTAATAGCTACCAATTTATATCACATTGAAATGTAAAATAACCTTTCAGGCACTTTTAAAAAATATTACAGAGCCGGCCATCTTGTATTTTATCCTATCACTTTAATGTTATAATGAAAAAAAAAGTTATGACTGATAAAAACTTTGTGATTGAGCAACAGTTTAACAAACAGGACATCATGAATTGATGTTCTCCTATTTTAATATGCTTACTTTTACTTTTATTCTTGTATATTTTGTCTTAATGTGCTTCATCATTGTGCTGCTAATATTTTCTGCTAGATTCCTGGAACTGGAAGTGACTTATTGGCTTAAGTGGAGTGAGAAAAAACTCAACAGAAATATTAAACGGTCGCCTTTGACGACAGACAAAGATAAAAACTGTTCTTGGTTTTTAGAAGATGTTTAACGTCTTCATCTGAGAAGGTTCTTCATTTCTAACTCACTGCTGGGAAGTTCTTTTATTTCGCTTGGCCCAGGTGGAAACAACATCCTGCCACTCTCACCACCTTGTTTTTCTGGACTAAAACTTTTCTTTATTTATATAATCAGCTAGTGACTTATAACTGAAGAAATCTCTCCGATGAGCGATGAAGCATCTTCAAGAAACTCAGACCGTCCAGTTGTCCGTTTCTAAACTGTTTCAGATGATGTCACAACTCTGTCTTTGTAACAAAACATACAGCTGCGCGCTCTATTGTCATGACTGAGTTTCAATAAATATGGAAAAAGTCCCCCGCGGTGTGGAGGCGTGCACTCTCACAGCCATGAGCAGCAAGAATAATGTGAGAACACTGATCTGCTCCAGGCCTTTCACTCTGGGGTTACTATTTGCATGTTGACCCTCTAGGTGGGGCCCCCACATTGTCTTTGTGAGACCACCAGAGTCTGAGTCCTGGTTCAGGCTGCCTGCTGCCCTCACTCACTGACCCTACGTTTGCTCGCAGCCGCACGGTAGACGGAGCGGACAAACACTCACCTTCGCTGCACACATGGACCCTGAGAGCCTGGAAGACAGTTACTCATTGATTAACAGTGAAGTCAATTATTTTTACAGGATGTCTGAAGATACAGCATGCGTTTAGTTTTTCCCATTTTGTTTTTGCAAAAAACAACACAAACACGAGTATTATCAAATAGTAATCTTATATCAGACATAAACAACCTCTGGCAGTATTTACGGTCTTAAAATATGTTAATTCAGTTGTTTCATTTTGTTGTAAAAGCAGAAAAAAGACATGATACAAAAATAAATTTCAAATGGCAACTTTCTACCTCTAAGAAACACTGAAAGAAATCACAAAAAAAAGTGGTAGTCAGTAACAGTGAGGTGTTTAGAACAACATGTAAGAAAAAAAAAGGTAAATTCTCATAATAAGACATAAGACATGTATGGGATTTGCATTAAAAAAGAAAGTTTTTGGGGAAATTTTGGAAAAAGTTTGGGAAAATGACCCATCACCATAGTAAGCTAGGGGAACCTAGCTCAGCCAGCGACAATACCATGCTCAGGCCACCTCCTTGGCGGTAGGGGTATTCAAACCGGGGGCCTTGCGGACCATTGGATTCTATAATTTTTTGCCGGGGGTTGTACATACAGTGTATATTGCATGTGCATATTGTGTTTCTATTGTGTAGTGGTTAACAAAGAGCAACGGACCTGGGTCTGATTTCTGGGGGAACCACCTGCTTGATCATTTTATTTCTCATCTGTAAGTCATGTTGGGTAAAAACATCTGCTAAATACATTGATGTTATATATATATAATTAATTCTCTAATCAGTTCTTCCTGCTCCACCAGGTCACCTGGAAACACCCACAGATATTATGTGTTATCAAGTTATATTAAAAATACATCCACATTCAGCCTTATTGTTCATTAAATATTTCAGTTCTCACATTTGACTTACTTTTCAATTTAATTAGTTACAAAGTAGCAGGAAATGTACTTAGATATATGTACTGACAACGTTACGTAAGAATACTTGATGTGCTTGTGTAGGTAGATAGAAGATAAAAAGAAGGAAGAAATTATTAACAGCAATTTTGGAGTTCAACTAATCCATATCGGACATTCTGATGGATGGATGGATGGATAAATAGATAGATAGATAGATAGATAGATAGACAGACAGACAGACAGACAGACAGACAGACAGACAGACAGACAGACAGATTGATAGATTGATTAATAGATAGATAGATAGATAGATAGATAGATAGATAGATAGATAGATAGATAGATAGATAGATAGATAGATAGATAGATAGATAGATAGATAGATAGATAGATAGAAGCACATATTCCGTGTCCAGATAGATAATGTTATGGGGGATTTTTTTCAATAAAATCCAGACTTTGAGATCGGGATTAAAGCTATGTTTGCAACAGGGAGTAGAATAATTCCAACCCTAACAAAAGAATACTGATATGTATGTCTTGTAATCCGCCGCTGCCTTCACGGCAAAGGCCTTGTCACTTCTCAATTACCACGGACCATTACACACGAGTGTGTCGTAGCAGAGTCTCAGGCCGAACAGCCATTGGTCACTGAGCCTCCCATCAGTTCAATGTTAATGTCCCATTGGGTCCAGTCACTCAGTGGATCAGTGGATGTGACCCCCCCTCCACACACTCACAGATCTTCACCACCTCCATCCTTTCTCACCCTCATCTCCTCTTGTGAGTTGTCCAGCTGGAGCTGACCTCTGACCACATGGCCCTCACTCCTGACCCCAGAGGACATTCCCACGCCACACCCTTTTGTGTCCACTTCTCCATGGTAACCCGGTGGTCACTTCATCTGCATCTGTGGAGATTATGCTCATAAATATAATTCACGTTCACTTTGAGTGGAGTAATGGAGCCTAATTTGGCCCAATCCTAACAAAAGTGTCAGCTGCTCCCAGATTAACTTCAATATAAAAGTACACATCAAGGTATATATAGGTAGGTATATATGTATATATGTATATATATATATATATATATACATACATATATATATATATATATATATATATAGGTATATATACATTCCTACTAGGAAGGTTAATGCTAGTAGTGTATGTATTCACATACACCCAAATGTACATATGTGTGTGTATGGATGTGCGTCATCCATGATGATGAATGTACACATTTATACATATGTATGTATGTATGTATGTATGTATGTATGTATATATATATATATATATATATACATATATGAGAAACGAATCTCATATAAATAATAGAATATGTCCTTATTGATTAGGGAAATATAAAGTATCGATAGTTAAATATTGGAACAAAAACTTTTCATTTTTTCATTTTCAAGGTTTCTCATATATATATATATATATATATATATGGTGTATAAAATATATTATAAATATATTTTATAATATATAAATATATAAATATATTAGTAACATACTCTTAGAACATAGAGGAGGCTATAGTATGAGGAAGTACAGTATTCATCTCATATAAATGATAGAATATGTCTTTATTGATTAGTGAAATATAAAGTATCAATAGTTAAATATTGTAAAAAAGTTTCATTTTTTCATTTTCAAGGTTTCTCTTTTTAACTTTTTTTTTTTTAACAAAGCATTTTGTGGGTGTTAATCCCTGTTTGCTCCACTGCAAGAACTTTAGGAACAAATATTTATGTCCATCTCTAACTATTGGTACCTGCTGTGCACACTTGCATCTCCCTGGTCTCTCCCCTGGTGTCTCAGAGTCGTCACCCCTCTGCAGTTCCCTCCCTTCTTTTCCTTCTGTCACTTTCACAGTTAATTGTAGAAAACAGATTTTCTCCATTCAGGCCAGGTCTCTTAGGTAACCCCAGTCCTGCATGTAATGAGATGGATCACAGAGGGAAGACACAGAGTGAGGGACGGGGACTGACAAACGAAGCGAGCTGCGTTTGAGGACGGACGCAGCGCAGCAGCCACTCTGTAATATTTGATATTTGTAAAAAGAAAGTTTAATATTTCATATTCACAGCAACACATCATCAACTACTGCCTTCCTGGGACTAGAAGTACTCTGTGTTAAATATTCCATGTAAGTATGTAAGTATAGTATTGTATTTTGGTCCCTTTTTTTACTTTTGACTTAAAAAAGTAACTTTTCTAACATATCTTCTTTGATAGCTCTAGTTTCAAAGTTAATGATTATATCTATACAGATTTATAACTAACTACCTTTAAACTTGCTTTTTAGCTCTTTTAAAACAAATAGTTGGTTTATTTTAATTTTACAAATTTTTATTTTTTTTTAGAAATAGTTGATTTCTTTTCATTTTTATAATCATTTATTTTGTTAATTTCTCCTGTGCAGGTTCTTTTCATTGGAGGAAGAAAAACTTGTGATGTTCAGCCAAACATAGACAGGGAGCCAGGAGATGATTGTCCAAACGCAATTCTTGTATCATGTCTGTATAACTAGGAGTTGTGGATGGACATCATGCTCCGGACTCCTGTTTGCTTCGTTTTGGACCAGGGTCAGGTTTAAAAACCAACATAAAACTGTCTGTAGGTTGAGAAACAAGTATATATGTCTGTAAATATTTTTTTAAAGTTATGCTCTTGATTCACCTCTTAGATATACATATACTTAAATTCTGCAGAACTGAAGTTTAAATGAAAAACTTTTCTGTCAAGTTCTTAATGGGAAGAGAGAAAAAAGTAAATTGAATCTAAATGAATCTTCCTTTTAATTGAGGAATAATGAGATTGTATTTGCTGATGTTCAATGGAAATTCTGATAGAATCACTTTCAAAGATGGAAAAAATCGCTAACTTTCTCAGTTAAAGAAAGTTAGCGATTTGAAAATATATATACCATATATATTAATTTTATATATGGCATTTTACTGTCTTCATCCACATCTCCAATAAAACAATATTAAGTAATTTTCTCTGCGTCTTCTTGTCTATTTATTTCTTAATTGTGTTTTATATCGTGGTCATGGTAACATGAGTGTGTCAAAGAGATCATTCACAAATCACATTTATAATAACATTTCAGAGACATGTGATAGAGAATTAAAGAGAAAATTAATTTTCTGCTTTAGGAGTTTATTACTTAATTATAATTGAACTGCTGTGATTTACTCAGTAGTACACTCTATGTGAAGTCTTTTCTGACCAGCAGGGAGCAGTGTTTTATACTTTTCAAATTCAAATCGTAGATCTGATACTAAACTGTTAGACCAGATATTCAGACAGAATTTAATCAGATTTTGGAGGTGTGTAGTTTTAATATTTACATATTTTTACACACAACGTGTGCTTCATCTTTAAGAACAATTGTTTAAACATGCAGTGTTCATTCCTCATTAACTGCAGTCTTTGCCAAACTGAAATAGTCTGAGAAAGTGAGAATTTGATATTTTGTGTTTATGAGAGGTAAGTTTCCCTATGGATTAGAGACACTAGGAATAGGTAGAAGACAGGAGACAGAGCTGGAGGTGGAGGAGTTAAAGATGCTGAGGTTCTCTTTAGGAGAGACAAGGATGGACAGGATNNNAAGCTAGAGAAGACAGATTGAGATGGTTTGGACATGTTCAGAGGAGGGACAGTGGATACATCGGTAGAAGAATGATCCTAGAGATGGAGCTACCAGGTAGGAGACAAGGAGAAGATTGATGGATGATGTGAGGGAGGACATGGTGGTAGTTGGAGTAGAAGATACAGAGAACATAGTGAAATGGAAAATGTTGACTCGCTGTGGCAACAACTGAAAAAGAGACAAGTGGAAAAGAGAAGAACAATAATAAGAAAAGTTAGTTTCCTATGACTGCGAATGAACAAAAACATAAATCTAAGCCATTTTTGTTCTACATCTGTGCAAATTGGTCACAAAAACCCAGTGCAGTGACATCATCAAGCTAAGTCAGGAAAGTACTGTGTGCAGATGTCAGGGACGGAGGTGAGATAAAGGTCGAGGTGAGTAAACAGAGCAGATAAGAGGGCAGACGCCAGGAAAGGAGAGAGGGGGAGTGATGGGGGGGTCTTCATACGGGGGTCTTCGTTGTTTATTGTCACACAATTTTAATTAAGGTCTTATTTTGTGGCAGAGTGTATATAAATGTAAAAGAATATTATGTCTTATTAAAAAATTCAAAAATTAACTTTTTAGTCCGGTGACCTCTCTATTTTATCTAATTTCTTTCTATCTTATCTTTTACTGTCTAAACCCATTATTTTTCTTTCCCAGAAAAAGAACAAACTTCTATCTTTTAACAATTAAACATTTCTTGAATTTTCCCAATTTTTCCGAGACCTTGATAAAGAATTTGCTGTTTCTGTTCAGGTATAAAGAATAACATTAATAACATTAGTATTCCTCCAGTTTGTACTTCTTTAACTCTAACCCTTGTTACTGATGTAGTCACCGTGACCCTGGTTTTTATCAGTATTTTATCAGAAAAGAGGAAAAGCAAAACATTGTTACTTGTGTGTTTTTTCCTATCATTTTAAAAAAGATACTTTTTGACAATTATATTCAGTCAAAGGAAGAATGGAGTGAGATGGCAGAGAAGCTTCTGTTTAACATGGACCCAGACAGACAGTCTGGTCACGTAAGACAGCATAAAACATCACGTAAGACAGCATAAAAACACACTGTTTCATTGTAACTTCTCCTTTTTAACACGTAGAACAGAGCTAGGTTTGTGAAATAAAAAAAAAAAATCCCTCAATCCAATCCAGCCACATCTATGTACAGTGTGCATTGTGCTCCAAACCTCCTGCAGAACAGCATCTCAGCTCCGTTGATTTAGATTTCCTGGTGGATTTATTTATTTATTTTCCTGTTCCTTTTTTTTTCTTACTGGTAGAAAATGATCTTAGAAGGGGTCTCTGTGTTCCCTGTAGTCCCGTCCCCCCGTTCCCCTTCGGTCCTTACCTCTGCGGGTTGAGTTAACTGCAGAGCAGGAGTGGATCTGGGTCTGGTGAACTTTCTCTCCACAAGGGGAACCTCAGACAAGAAGACAAGAATAAAATTGATTTTATAATCAGTAAAACTCAATACCAGTTGTTTTTGTTTATATTTTAAACATTTTTTTTATTGTTATTGAAGTCTTACCTTGACAAAATGTACTAAATGTTACTTTATATAAACCCTCGGGGGTTGAGGGAGAGAGCTGTGGTGAATGGGAGGTGGGGAAGGACGAAGGGAGGATGGAGGAGGGTGGAGAGGTGAAGGAACAAGTGAAGGCTTATGTGCCCATATTATTCTAATCTCTGTGCTGCGCTCCAATGTAAGCATCACGGGGGAACTGACCATCACTTCAATCAGAGGCCGATCAACAGCCGCTCTGTTCCAGCGACGACCATCAGACATTTGGTTGAATTTGAACTAATAAAAAGTAAATAAACATGTGTACGTGTGTACTGTATCATGGCTTTCAATCTCAGGATCAAGTCCTGCAGATCTTTTTAATATTTCACTGTGACACAGTCAAAAAGCCCATTAGTGAGAAAAAAATTACAAAATAAAGTGAATGAGAAAATATCAGCTGAGAGGCAGGCAGATGTTTAGGATCTAATAAATATTTGCAGTAGTTTTTCCCTGAGCTCATATTGACTGACAGCTGCAGAATTCAAAAATATGGCCAGGTGTATTTTCTCAGGTGCTGTTCGTTGCTGAAGGTATGAGTTTGGTCATTTTCCCCCAAAGGCCAGAGCAGGGTCAGCAGTTGAAGGGTGGTCCACGGTGCAGAGAGAAGCAGAGAGACAGTAACGCTTCTTCTGAAGGCTGCCACCAGATGGAGTCACTGATGGACGGAGACCACCCAATGTTGAGTCTTCACAACATGTGACGGCTCCTCTTCCTCGTCTGCCGCTGACTTGACTGAATTTGTGAAGTGGTTTGATGAGTGTTTCTAGAGTCTTTCTCAAATCAGTCCATGCTTGTTATTGGACAAAAATCACTGATTTACAATTAAAATCCAACAAATCCTCATGTTTTAATTCCTAATTCACAACACAACTTAACACAACTTTCAATATCTGTTGTATTTTATTTTTATGTCTGGTATTACATAGTTCTTTTGTCGTAAGTTTCATATTTATCTCCTTTTGGGGAATATTTTGGAGTTCTTTTCAAACTGATGACAAAAACTTACTCATTGAGTGATTTGCCTTACAATCATATTTATAAAATTATTTTGTCTCTATTTTTAGAATATAAAGTTTAGTAAAAAAAAGTATAATAAATACTTTTAAAGCATAATAAAATTATGAAGTGATTGTTATTGCCTTAAGTCTAGTCTAATGTATAAAAAATGTACATTTGCATTAAGATAAATGTGTTTTGGGAATTCCGGCTTGGACATTTCACTGTTTTAACAACAAAATAATAAATAATAACTACATTAAAATGATTTAATCTTCCAATTTTTGATTTCATGATTTTCTTTAAGTAAATCGTAGCAAATACTTTCTATTTTTTCCTGTCTGTGTCATGTCTGTTTCACACTGACGGCCAGTATTGGTTCCAGGTACATATGGTACTGTATGTTCCCTAAAACTGAGAGCTGTAAAAAGGCCAGTTGTGCAGTTGTACTCACGTGTGTAGATGTGTATGTGGTCAGCAGGGTGTCATGTACACACTTGGCAAACCACTGGGCAAACTGCAGGGCTTTTTATGCATGTGCAGAATGTACAGAAGTTACTGTGCGTCATCAGTGGTTTTTCTTCATCTGGCCTGTTTGGATGGATGGATAGATGGATGGATAGATGGATGGGTGGATGGATGGATGGATGGATGGATGGATGGATGGATAGATGGATGGATGGACAGATTGATAGATGAAAGATGGATAGATAGATGGATGGATGGATGGGTGGATGGATGGATAGACGATTGATGGATGCATGGATGGATGGATGGATGGACAGATTGATAGATGAAAGAGGGATAGATAGATGGATGGATTGATGGATGGATGGATGGATGGATGGATGGACAGATTGATAGATGAAAGATGGATAGATAGATGGATGGATGGATGGGTGGATGGATGGATGGACGATTGATGGATGGATGGATGGATGGATGGACAGATTGATAGATGAAAGAGGGATAGATAGATGGGTGGATTGATGGATGGATGGATGGATGGATGGATGGACAGATAGATAGATAGATAGGTAGATAGATAGATTGATAGATTGATGGATAGATAGATTTTTTTAGAACATGTTCTCATCATCATAAAGTAAACTGCTAATTCAGTCAGTCTGACCGAGAGAGAGTCACATGGTCATGGTCATAACACGATAACTTGACGTAAAATATTTTGATGAGAGAATTTGAATAGAGATTTGATTTTTCCAAATTTGCATACTGGGTCCTGAGACACCGATGGAGTGTTATGGAGGCAAATGTATCAGAATCGCTGCAAGTATCAGAATCGAAAATAAAGTGTTTGGCATCAAGGAGTGACATGAACTTTCAGCTGGTTCCAAAGGTTCAATAAATAAAACGAAACCCAGGGTGGTTTTGACCACGTTGATGCATATGCATGTGTGTGATTAGTTGAAGAGTATACTTTAAGTACGTTGGAAAAGTCACTAATCTGGAGTTTGCAGCCGATGGTCGGTGTTCACGACTTCATGTGGTCTACAAAGGTTTGGACGGTGGGTGGCCATTAGGTGAGGGATGCAGTGCTCTTACAGAGCATTCCTTAAATCTGCTGGATAGTTGGTCACTTACATAACTCCCACGTAGCTTCATCTTATTACTTCCAACAAATGGCCGATTCATTGGGCCAGAAGTTCCTATCCCGCAGAGTCAGCACTGAATACCTGCACTGTTACACTGTATTCAATGTAGTCCAGCTAAGTCATGATGTCTCTAAGTCTCTGACCTGCATTCAATCATATACTGTTGAAATGTTCACATTGTCTGGGAGAAGTCAAGTTAAAAGTAGCAGACAGTGCAACAGCTTTTAGGAGTTTCCTTTTTTACTTTGGCTAATTTGAGTTTTTTGTCTCACAAAAGATGCAAAAAAACCCTCCAAGAAATTCAGATAATCAATCCCAAAATATTTAAAAATCACATTTGAATTATAACAAAAAAAATCTAATGAAACACAACACAACAGTGGCATTTTACACACACTGGTTTGCGTAAAAATGTCACTCTTTTTATGGTCCAACACAAATATTTTCCAAGGTGGTTGAGAGAGTGAGACCACTAGGCGTGGAAGAGAGGGGGTCCTTAAGTAGGAGCAGAATTTATCACTCTCCTCCTTTCTAGTGGTGGTCCTTTCTCTCACCTCCTTCCTCCCTCATCACATCCAGCACATCTGGGTCGGCTTTTCCAATCAGATGGAGGAAGCAGCACAAAGACAGGGATAAATCTAAGAAAAAACAGATTCATATTCAGGTGAGACCCTTCTTTTTACTGGATCCCTTTAGATCTCAGTATGTTAATGCAAGTTTTCAATGAATGAGTGTTAGGAGCCTTTCATGAAGGTAAGCATCATTGCATTTTCATTGAGAGCAGTGGTTTCTCAACTGGTCTCACTCTGGGACCCACATTTTCCTGCGGTCATCAAGTCGCAACCCACTCTCATAGAATTTAAACCAAGCAAATTAATTTTCTAAAAAAAAAAAAAAACCTTCAAAAAATCACTTCTTTTAACACACTTGTTTTATTCAGCAGTGTTCTTTTCAAAATAAGAGATTTCTTAAATTAAAACACATGCTCAACAGCAGATTCACATTATTTAGATAATTTAGATTTTTGACCAGCTGTTTGCGACCAATTCAGAATGGGTCCGCGACCCACTTTGGGATTGGGACCCACCAGTTGAGGACCACCGATTTAGGTAACAGTGATTTGTTGCTTTCCTGAATTTTTTACTATAGTCTGTTTTGAGAATTAACCTAAAAGTAAAGAGATAAAGTTATACACTATACTATACTATACACTATACTATATATATATATATAAATATATATATATATAGTTATAGATATACTTATTTGAACAAACAACACGACAAATATTTTAAAAGTGTCTAGAATTTTTTCATTTGTAAATGAAACTTTTGGATGTATTTCCATGTCCTTTTAGGTTATTTCCTAATTAAAGCACACACACATAGGTTCCATTTAGGTCACACTTCTGAATTAATTTCTTTCAAAGACTATTTACACATTGACCCATATTCACCAGATTCCATGTCCAAACTTGGCCGGCTCGTCACCAAGCCATTTGATTGTGTTTACACGTTGCATGATTTATTTGTTTTTCTACAAATATGAAGCCAAGGTTCCTTTAGCGGTTGTGGGTACAATTATGTAAGGATCTGTACAGTGAAAGGCGTACAGTGTCCCACAGTCCTCTACTGTACAGTGAAGCTCTGTCACTGTGTAGCTGTGCTCTCCTGCAGAGTCACTGCATTTCTTTCACTTATCGCTGACTTCCTTCCTGCTCCAATGCTCCTTTTAAAAGCAAGACTATACTCAATTTTTCAGAGATTCTAAATATTCCATTGTGAATACAATGCAGCAGTTAATTACTGTACAGTACAAATACATGGCAATGTACTAATAAAAAGCTAATAGGATCTGTAGACGGAAAAACGTTAAAAATAGCTTGCAAAAAAATTGCATTAACCAACTGATTTATTTGTTTTTTATTTTTTATAGGGCCAACTGGGCCAAGTCTGCTTCACACCTGGTGCCAGGAAACACAGAGAACAGAATTCATAATTCAACAGAAACATACATTTAGATCACCCAAAGGCAATTCCATTGCTGGCTACTTCTGGCTCAATATGTTATTTAATTTAGGACTTCTCCTTCTCCTCGCTCCCTTTCCTACCTTTCAAACCACAGCCAATGAGAGGAACTCTACAAGCAGCAATGTGAGCAAACCCAACGCAGGGTTTGCTCTTTCTAAACCAAAAACCACTTCAACTCCTGCCAAACAGACCCCTCGTCCCACCTTGAGACCAAACACAACCAATCACACACTTCTACCCACTACAGCCATCAACCAAAAACCAGCAGCTGCCAACTCACTGGGAACCACCAAGAGTAAGGCCAGCGCTGCAGTCACTCAAGCCACTGTGCCTCCAACTTTGAAAGGGATTGCAGCCAATGGCACCATAGCAAACAAAGCCAAGCTCTCAGCCGCCATCAATCAGACTCTCTCTGTATCCTCTCCCGCCACAAACCAAAAACTTCCAACAGTTAACACGACGTCCATCTCCAAAAGCAAGGCTGCAGTCATTCAAACCACTGTGCCTCCGGCAGTAAAGTCAAATGCAGCCAGCAGCACCACAACCAAGAAAGGCAAGCAACCAGCCACCGTCAATCAGACTCTTGTTCCAACTGCAGCCCTGAACCAAAAACTTCCAACGGTTAATGGCACTTACAAAAACAAACCCAACGTCGCAGTCGTTCCAGCCGCACCGCCTCCACCAGTGAAGCCAGCAACAATCAATGGCACCCTAACTAGAGGCAGGCAGACTGTCAGTGTTAATCAGACGGTTGTAGCCAAGTCTGCTTCAGCTGCTGAAGTAAAGGTTGGCAAAGACAAGCTAACATCCAGTGGAACTTCTAATGCTCCGTCATCAAACAGCACCAAACCAACACAGCACCAACTGCTCAATCAGACAGTCAAATCATCAGATGGGAAGATTCCAAAAGACAAGACTAATAATGTTAATCGAAATGTTCAGTCAACATCTGCTAGAATTCCTCCTGCAGGTGACGCAAAAACCACCAGTGAAAAACCCAAAACCTTTACTGCAGAAACACTTGGTGGAAAAGTTGCACAAGACAAGCCTGCAACTACCACTGTCCAAAATGTTCAATCAACATCTCCTAAGTCTGCTACTACAGGTGGCGCTAAAACCACCAATGAGAAATTCCAGACCTCTGCCAATCAGACTGCTTCAGCAAAAACATCTGATGTAAAAGTTGCACAAAACAAGTCTGCTACCAGCACCGTCCAGAGTGTTCACTCAACATCCTCTAAATCTGCTCCTGCAGGTGGCACTAAAGCCAACAAGACTTTTGCTGCAAAATCAACCTCCACCAATGAGGTGAAATCTCACACCTCGAGTCAGGTTACCAAGTCGACGACAGTGAGTGGCCCATCATCAGACAAGGAAAAGGTTGGAGCATCAGCCAATCCCACCACCAATACCACTACTGTCGCCAACACCACCAAAGAAAAGTCTGCACCTTCACAACCTCTCAAAGTGGTAATAAGTGATGGTTGCGACTCGAACAACGCCAAAGAGAGGGAGTTGAAGCTAAAGCCTGGAGCTCCTCTGGTGATGACACACAAGATAAGCCTGGTGCCTGGAGGTTGCGATGGAAGATGTGAGTTGGAGATGGCTGAACTGAAGGGACGAGTGGCTCGGCTGGAAAAAGAGATGTCCCTCATCAGAGACAACTGTAGGATTTATTCATTATTTTAATGATATATTTGAAAAAAAAACATTGTGATACATTTTTTTATTGTTGTCTTTGTCCTACTCAGGTCCCTGTTCTACAAAATGTCCAAATGATTGTAGTGACAATGGTGAATGCCAGAAGGGTAAATGCATCTGTCATCAAGGGTACGTAGGATCTGACTGCAGCAAATGTGCCCATGGAACTGACTGTAACAAAAGTAAGTAAGATTTGCTTTTGTCTTGTAAGTTAACACCATTTAAAATTACATACTTTTATTTTGTGATCTTTATTTTATTTCAGAATCTACCAAAGTTAAAAGCAAGGAGACAGCCGAGGCTATGACACAACATAAAAAGGATCAAAAAAATGAAGCTACAGAGTCTGAAAGCAAACCAAGAGTGACCATTACCAACAAACCAGTTACTGTCAAAACACAAGCCAAACAAGATACTTCTATAAAAAAGGTAACAGCAAAAGGTTCTCCTGTTGTCACTAAGCCAGGTCGCCCAAGTGTCAGCCAAGTCCTCTTGAAACATGAACCGAAAAAACAAGAAGAGTCAGGAAAAAGCAAAACAGTCCAAGTTCTTGCAAAGGTTCTCCCAAAACCAACTCAACCCAGCTCCAGAAAAATTCAAATTGTTAGGGAACGAAGTCAGGGTAAACCTTTCCCTGGACCATTGAAAGATGAACCTCAAAACAATGTTACCCGGGGAAATTTGAAGAGGTTTAACGTAACAGCTAAACTTGTGACAATTTTGACAAAGGCATCGGGAACAAACAAAACCAGAACAGGAAAGGACCTTCTAGAACCATCCACACTGTCTGAGAAGAATGATACTCAGCATGTAGAAGCCAAACAAGGAAAGACCATCAAAGTAGAAAATACCAGCACTCAGACAAACAGCAACATCAAGGTCAATGATGTCGTAAAAGGTAAAGTTACACAGAGGAGTCAATACATAGTAAATTCGAGCATTTCAGCCACAGCTGATGACACTCAAGCTTCAAAGAACAAGACAACTACCCAGGGTGCCGGGGTACCCAGGCTGATTGGTGGATCCGGATTAGGTTCTGTTAAGGTTATGAACATTTCGTCCTACAGTTTTATTCTTACCTGGTTAGCACCGCAGGGTTTGTTCAAAAATTTCACTGTGATTCGAAGAGAACCTCGCACAGAGCAGGATGAAGACGACCACAAAGACTTTGAAGAGGAAACTCTTGGATTACACAAAGTGCCAGAAGCAAAAAACCCAGCGGAGGTCCATCTGCAGGGGGAGAGTACGGACACAACTGTTGTATCTGGGAAAATCACTGGATCCAGGGACAAAGCTGAAACCAAGAGAATCTCTATGGTGGTGCCTGGAAATGTGCGCTCAGTGGAATTTAGTAACCTACAAGCAAACACCCGTTACATCTTGTACGTTTATGGCACCAGCGCGTACAGAAGATCAAATATTCACAGAGTAACTGCGGTGACAGGTAAGTGAGGATTCACCACAGAATGGAATGATGGGTAATGAGTCAAAAAGTCAATCTTCATATTCTCTCCTTAGGTCCTGAACCAGCCACTGATATGGTTTTTAGTGATGTTACCCAGTCCACTGTGACTGTGCAATGGTCCAAACCAAAGACCCCGATCAGTGGGTACAGACTCAGCTACACCAACATTGTCACAGGTATGTTAAAGACTCCACCGAAAGGACCCTTTCTGAAGTACACCACCCATCTTCATCTCCCTCTCAACATACATACACATCTAAGGATGTTCGATATTAGCAGTTTGCCAATATCAGATATGCCCATACCGATATAGGCAGCTAATTTCCCCTGAATTACTTTATTACCAGACTAAAGGCATCTATAAATAAATGTGTACAACATAAACACACTACTTTATTATAAATTAGCTGTGTAGCTATGTTGTTGTCGTTTCACTGAGTCCATTCTGTGTTGGTTTTTTTTTTCGGATAAAAATACCTCATAATAAAGTGTCAGTAGTACTGACTCAGTTCCCCATGAGTAAGTCCAGCATATTTGTCAAGACCACGAACGTATCAGACTTTTAATATTGGTGGAAAAACCGATACCGATATGTTCCGATATTAAAAATTATGCTGACATCGTCCTGATATTTATTGGTGGACCAATATATCGGACATCGGACAATATTTATTCATTTATTTTTATGAGCCACTGTATGAGAGAAATTAAATGAGCTGCAATGCTGCCATCTAGTGAATTCCACTTTAATATACAGCTATTCATCCTCAAAACTTAATTTGGCAAAAAACAGGTATTGTGTTACCAGGTTTTCGTTATCTGAGGAACAACATACAGATATAATGCAGCTATGCTAATATAAGACCAATAATATTGGTTGGATGACATTACCCAACATCCCTATACATCTCAGTCCCAATAAAATTCTCAGCATCTTGTCCAATGACAGAGTCACTGTCTCTCAACCTGACATCTATGCAGGTCTTACAACTGTACAATACCTTCTCTTCACCGCATGGCATCTATTCCTTCCTTGACACATGTATATCATATATCAATTATCCCTCATTCCCTACTAGGGGAGAGCCGTTCTGTGGCAGTGGATGCTCGGCAATCTTCTATGGTCCTGTCCAAGCTGTCACCTGGTTCTTCTTACATTATATCAGTCACTACAACACAAGGACAAGCCCATGGTGAAGCCCTCCTGTCCTTGATCACTACAGGTACCAAGTTTGTTCCAAGGTCTTTCTTGACTTGAGGTAACGAGAGTGAAAGGGAAATAAATCACTTCTTGATCTTGTTGTGACAACAGCGCCTGCTCCTCCAACTCATCTACAAGTGGTGGACGTGACCGATACCAAAGCTCTTATCAAGTGGGTTCCCAGTCTAGGGAAAGTGGACCGCTTCATCATCAGCTTTGAGTCCTCCAAGAGTGAGTATGGCAACTTTAAAAGTTATGTCTGCTGTTATTAAGGCCACATTTGAAGTTTATCTCTTGTTGTTTTTTTTTTCTTCATCTCAGCTCCTAATGTGACAGTGACAGTGATGTTGACTGGAAACACAGTGGAACACCAGCTGCGAGGGCTACACAGAGGCACTTTGTACACTGTCAAAGTGCTGAGCGAGAGAGATGGTGTTCAGAGCATGGTCACCTCCACCACATTTACTACTGCTAACGGTAAACAAAGAGGAAAATACATGATGAAAATTAGCTGCTAAAACCTGAAAACACATGTAACCCTGTGTCTCTCAGTGGTTAAAGCCAGTGAGGTGGGTGCACGTACTGCAGTGATAACCTGGAGAAGTTCCACTGTTGTCTACCACAGCTACAGGGTGGTCTATCAGGTGACAGGGGAGGATGCAAAGGTATTTAACAGCAATCTGTCTCCAACTACCTCCATGTCCTCCCTCACTGTATCCATCAATCTCCTCTTAGGCTCCTACCTGGTAGCGCCATCTTTAGGATCATTCTTCTACCAATGTATCCACTGTCCCTCCTCTGAACATGTCCAAACCATCTCAATCTGTTTTCTCTAGCTTTTTCTTCAAACCTTCCTGTCTGTGTTGTCCCTCTAATCACCTCATTCCTGATCCTGTCCATCCTTGTCTCTCCTAAAAACCTCAGCACTCTCCTAAAGAGAATCTCAGCATTTTTAACTCCCTCACTGTATCCATCAATCTCCTCTTTGTCTCCTACCTGGTAGCTCCATCTCTAGGATCATTCTTCTACCAATGTATCCACTGTCCCTCCTCTGTCCAAACCATCTCAATCTGTCTTCTCTAGCTCTTTCCTTCCTGTCTGTGTTGTTCCTCTAATCACCTCATTCCTGATCCTGTCCATCCTTGTCTCTCCTAAAAACCTCAGCACCTTTAACTCCTCCACCTCCAGCTCTGCCTCCTTTCTTCTACCTATTCCTAGTGTCTCTAATCCATACATCATAGAGGACAAATCACTGTAAACATCATGCAAGCTAGGGTTTAGCCAATCTCCGGTGGAAAATATCTTCAGAAATAATCTTTAATAACCTGTCTGTGTGTTTTGTGTACGTCAGGAAGTTTTCTTGGACTCATCCTTCACTGAGTATAAATTGACAGGGTTGTTGCCTATGTCACGGTATATGGTTCTGGTCCAAGGTGAGAAGGACGGACACTACACGTCTCTGGTCACCACAGAATTCATCACAGGTTAGTACTAACTACCAGGTTATTCTTTCTATTGAATCTCAAGACTTTTTCAATCTGGTAACTTTGCTCCTTCTTCAGGTAAACTACGATTCCCTTACCCAACGGAATGCTCTCAGGAACTTCTGAATGGAGCTCTGCAGTCAGGTGAAGTGGACATTTACCCACAAGGAAGGGACGGACCAGCTGTCAGAGTCTACTGTGACATGGAGAGTGATGGCGGTGGATGGACGGTGAGACAAACCACTGATACCACAATGGTTTGCTTTTAAATGTAAAAAGGGCAAAAAAAAACAAAGTGACGTGTGTTTTTAGGTAATGCAGAGGAGGATGAACGGAAAGGTGGACTTCTACAGGACCTGGAGCGATTACAAAACTGGCTTTGGAAATCTGAGCGAAGAATTTTGGCTTGGTATAACTAAAAAGAATTCCTGATTTTTATCTGTGCATCATAATTGAGACATTATTAGTTTCTCTGTTTGAAAGTTCCTGACCTTTATCTCATGTATTTCATCAGGAAATGATCTTCTCTACAACCTTACCAGTGTCGGTCCCGTGAGTCTCCGAGTCGACTTGCAGTCTGGAAACGACACAGCTTACGCCCACTACGCCAACTTCTCCGTCGGTTCTGAGGAGAGGCACTACACCCTGACAGTGTCTGGATACACGGGAACTGCAGGTGAAAGAAATATCAATTTGTTGCAGGTTCTTCACTATGGGAACCAACAAACAGTGACATTAGGACAGATGATTGACAACGTATGTGCATTTGTATGTGTCAGGTGACTCTATGAGGTATCACAATGGACGTCCATTCTCAACCTGGGACAAGGACGTTGATCCTTTGGTTGTTCACTGCGCCAAGGACTACAAGGGAGGCTGGTGGTACAGAAACTGCTACAAGACCAACCTCAATGGTCTCTATGGCATCAACAGCAACAATCAGGTCTGATCCGTCTTCTGTGTATTTTTAGACATAAGCTGAAGAGTTTCAGTTAGGAAACTAGACTGGAAATCTTCAATTTTTCTTAAAAAATTTAAATCCTGTTGCATAACAGAGCTTACACAGGTGTCAAACTCTGGCCTGAGGGGCCAAATCTGGCCCGGTGGGTGATTATTTTTGGCCTGCGAGATAAAATAAATGTGTACTGCAGTTGGCCCACTAGTATGTAGACCTTACATACTCTCAGCATTTGTTATAATACTGATGCTTACTTTTTGTTATAGCGCATACATTTTGTTCTTTAAAAAAAAGATTTACATTGAAAATTATCTAAAAAGACAACAAAGAGATGATGTGTAAATAATTTCTATTGCAATTTCTCATGGGTAGATACTTACACACTTGGCTGTTCCAGATTCAGTGTATCCACATAAAAATCCACTATTTCATATCTGGAGAGTAGGAAAAACCTGCACATTTATAGTTAATTTCTCAATATATATTGAATTTGGCCCGTGATATTATGCCAGTTTTCAATTCTGGCCTGGGGTGAAATTAACTTTGACCCCTGCTTTAACCTTAACCATGACCTGAAAATTCTAGGACTCAAATCTAGGTACAGATTTATTTTATGCCAAGATGGGATAATCTATGATGTTTCTCCTTTTCTGCTTCAGGGTGTGGTCTGGATAGACTGGAAAGGTAAAGACTCCTCCATTCCCTTCACCGAGATGAAGTTCAGACCGTCCAGATTCTCTCCAGCAACTCACGGCTAAGGATTCCCCAAATAAATAAATCCAGAGGAGAATGATGAATGTCACAGTTGCTGAATGTTACTTTCCCAAGTGATTTTGCATATACTGTTTTTTAATGACAGCTATCAGCACATTTGATATAAATGTGTTTTTTTTTTTTTTTTAATATTCCTAGGGACTTTTTCTACACATTAGTACGTTTTTTTTGCCTGACCCAAACACTTCAAAAAAAATTTGAAATTCTCTCCATGTCAAAGTTTGTCTCCTCACTGCTACTGTAATGAAATGTGCACTGTCTGGGAATAAATATGTCTTTTTTGGGTCTGAAGGGTTGTTTTATTGCATAATCTGGATTCTGGTGAATGAACCAGGCTGATGATGTGTTGTTTTGCCCTTCACTACATACCAACTGCTTTATCAGCCCATGTCTGGATGGATGTTTAGGAATTCCTCTCACAATCAGATATCATGACCTGAAAATGTTTGGATGTCCCTGGTGCTCATCAGACCAGCTGACACAGAGGAGGGAATGGTGGTGAGGTGACTATAAATGGGCCGGACTGGCGGACAATCTGCTTTGTGGACAGAGAAAGAGCCACAGGAAAATGGCCGTAGAACTTTCTGTGGTCAGTGTGGGAGCTGTCCTCATACTTGTCCTGCTGCTGTTGGCTCTGAGCGGCATTTTTGAACAGAAGGGCAAAGCTGCAAAGGACGACAAGGAAGGTATGTCTCCGGAATCGATGAAAAGCACAGATTTTATTTTTGCTTTGACAATGGAGATTTTTTAAAGAGTAAATATTTTTGATTGGTGAATGTATCAATTCATCAATGTAAAATTTTAAGTATTCTGATCTAAACTCAGTATTAATTTCTTTATCTAAGTCTCATGTATGTTTCTGTGATCTGGTGAGTTCATTTATCATCGATATAACATTGGTTATAAAAGATTTTTATACAAAACCTGGTCTTTTTAATATAAAAATACATTTATTTACTACTCTTGGGTGTATTATTAAATTTGGCATTCAAGGTAAACAAATAAAATGTATTTTGTGACTTGGTTTAAACTCTAAAATCTGTTTGCACAGTGGAAAATCAACTTATGAAGGTTTCTTTTTTCCGAATGCTTTGCTCAGTCAGAGTGATAACATCAGCCTCTATCTTTTTTCAAAGAGCAAAATCAATGTGTTTAAATATAAAGTATGTTCCTCACTTTCAATCATTGCTTTAACTTTTCCTGGTCTCTTATGTTCCTTCCCCTGTGATGTAGATGCCCACTCTGGAACCGCACCAGAGCGGCGTTATGTTTTTCTTCCTCGTTCCTCGTCTCCGTCCATCCCGGGCCCTCGGGGTTTCTTTCTTATCGGGAACATGATGGAGCTGGCACACGATCATCTGCCCATTCATCTGACAAATCTGGCACAACGCTATGGAAATATTTACCGTCTTAAATGTGGAAATACAAGTAATCATACAATTTCTAATCTCATTCAGTATAAATGTATGAACCACATTGTGACGTGTGATCATGTTCATGTTGGTTTACCAGCCATGGTGGTGCTGAGCAGCAGTGACCTCATCAGAGAAGCTCTGGTGAAGAAATGGTCCGACTTTGCTGGGAGACCAATTTCATACACAGGTGAATATATATTATATAGGGATGTCCAGATAATATTGGTCCGATTTTATTAGGTCATATTGGTGAGGTCGTTATCATTTTTTCCTCTAATAATAAAAATATGAGAACACAATGACTGGGTTTTGCTAAATTTGCTGGAATTGCACAAAGTTCTAAGACATTCACCTCAGTTTTGGGTCTGCAGAAATGAGTTTCAGTTGAAATCAGAATTGTATATTGAGTTCTAGGGCAGTAATGGGCAAAACTAGGGCCCGGGGAGCAGATTTGGTACGTTGATCTTCTTAATGTGGCCCGCCAACCTTGTCCAGGTTAAATCCAAAAAGAGTTTAATTGTAAGCAACTGGACTTCTTCTTGGAGTTATCCAAGTTACATAATTTATTTATATTATCATTTTACTACTGCCTTTTCCCTGCAATGCCTCTGATTCCCCGGTAAATGATGCCATAAAGGCTGTTTTACATGTAGCATTTAAGGTTTTATACATGACCTTTACATGACATTTATCTTAGTTCAAATGATCATTCCTGTGACTCGGCCTTCGTGTTAAATTTTAGGACCATCCTTGGACATTCTTAGTTATATACTGTATATGTGTGTGTGTTACTCAGGTGATATTGTGTCAGGAGGAGGGCGCTCTATCTCTCTGGGGGACTATACGGAGGAGTGGAGGGCTCATCGTCGTCTGGTCCACGGTGCTTTGCAGCGCTGCAGCCAACAATCTTTGCACGACGTGATTGAGAAACAGGCGTTGCATCTGCGAAAGGTTGACTGCAGAGAAAATATATATGTTACCATTTAGTAGACATTAGAAACATGACAAACAGTAATGTAAAAAGAACAACATAAATCCAAAAAGTGGGATTTTTCTGTCTCTTGTCGGCAGGTTTTGATGGACTACCAAGAGAGAGCCGTAGATCTTGCAGAGGATTTTACAGTTGCTGCCAGTAACGTCATCACCACCTTGGCTTTTGGACAAGAGGTATCTTTGGTTCCACACCTTGGTTCATGCCCTGGGTAAATAAAAAGCAGCAGTGGAGATTTATAACAAAATTTGCCTTTCATCAATGAACACTGACTGAGGCGCAGCAGTGACTCTGGCGAGCTGGGGAATTCCACTGTTTATGTTGCTCTTTTTAGCAGCTTCCTGCACACATGCACATTCATAATGAGCGGCGCCCCCAGTGGACAGTTGCCATAGAGAAGCATTTGTAAAAAAAAAAAAAAAGTAATTTTTATGTGTGTTTTAGTACGACAAGAGTTCTACAGAGCTGCAGCAGCTGCACTGCTGCTTGAATGAAATAGTGGGCCTGTGGGGCTCCTCGTGGATCTCTGCCCTGGACTCCTTCCCACTGCTCAGGGTTGGTAGATATAAAGCAGTCTGACGGTACAGGAGTGATTTACAGAAACAGATATTTACACACTGTCAGTCTGTCTGATTTTTTTCTGTTTGTGTCTTGACAGAAATTACCAAACCCTGTGTTTTCCCGTCTTCTGAAAGAAGTAGCCAAGAGAGACACATTGATAAAACTTCACCTCAACAGTTACAAAGTCAGTGTAACCACTTGATAAGGAAGGACTGGGGTTTCCTGTAATACTGACCACACAGCTAAAATAAAAAAAGAAGAAGCTGATAACACATGAACCAGTCAAACCCATTTTCACTCCAGCCACAACAGCAATCCACTTCCCCTTGAAATACCAGTTGTAACTGAAGGACTATGTGCCCGATCATTATTGATCATTATTTACTGAAGTTTCATTGTTGTGTAATAAAATAATATTTAACTTAACAGAATAATAAATTAAGCAGCAATTGAATATATGTATTAATACTTTTAGGCCCCAAAAAATATGACTTAACGCAGTGTTCCCCTTATTAAAATTACATTTCTGGTGTTCTGAAATATTTTCCTACCTATAAAATCTTCCTACCCAGAACAACTGTGCATGGGCACAATAAGGATAAAGTGCACATAATTTTCCTACCAGACCGGTATATTAAGTTAGAATCTTGTATCAATGATTGAGTCATTTTGAGTTTATTGTTGTTGTCTTCACTGAGAAAATATTTCCTAATCAAATATAGTTGCATTATTGATGATGGAATCCTAGCCATTTTATTGTTCTGTTCTTTTGTTGATATGGGTATGGATCAAGTGGAAGTAATAGCCAGATGGGGCCAAAGGAAACATTATTTCTCTGTGACCCGGCACCAATTCACCTATGGACCATTACCGGTCCCCGCCCCAGTGGTTGGAGATCACTAACTTAAGGGACTACATTTGGCCTCTGGACCTTGAATTTTAACGCATAGAACATAGAATGAAAAAATACCAACACTACGACAAACTTAACAATGCAGCACCGGCCTTGAATATTCTTAATAATATTCTCATATTAATAGTAATATTAACATAAATACTTTATTACCTTAAACCAAAATAAACAATCAAATAGTTCTATGAACTGTCTTAAACTTCATTTCAACTGTGTAACACCAAATACTCACACACACAATGTAAGCATACTACTACACTGTCCTATCAATGCATACCAATCACTATACTAATGTATAGCAACGAATAAATCTTAATTGAGTTTTATTTTGTAGTATTTTAAACCCCAAATCTTTCATTATATCTGAAGTTATCCTTTTATACAGTCAAAGGGCAAAAAGGAAGGCACCATTACACAGTCTCTCCTCCAGGGTCTGGACGAACAGAACCCAGAAGATGGAGAGGTGAGTATCATCAAAACACAACTAGGAAGTGAATAAAGAATAAGAAAGAGTTAAACACCAATCTTCTCCGTCTCCCTCGTCTCCAGCTTCTCACAGACGTTCATGTTCACATGGCCACAGTGGATCTGATCATTGGTGGAACAGAGACCACAGCAGCCTGGCTTAACTGGACCATAGCCTTCCTTCTGCACAGACCAGAGGTTTGACTCCAATCCTGATAAATATACATATTTATATATTTTAATGTATTAATGCATATATTGTGCATGAACTTCACTTCGTTGTAACTTATAGATACAGACCAAAGTGTACAATGAGTTGTGTACCGTCCTGGAGAGCCGATACCCAAAGTACAGTGACAGACACAGACTTCCTGTCCTCAGCTCTCTGGTCAGTGAGGTTCTCAGACTCAGGCCCGTGGCCCCGCTGGCTGTTCCACACAGAGCCATCAGAGACAGCAGGTGAGATTTCCTGGAAAGACAAGGTTTATTTTTATTATTCTATTTTCTTTCCCAAAAAATTAAATATAAATAAAATATAAATTTTATATTATTTATTTATATTAAATATAAATAAAATATAAATAAATAGGTGTGCAGACAACTGCCAACAGGTCTTACCACTTTCCTTTGCATGATAAGGCTTCTCACAGCCTGATAAGGATTCTCCTAGTGAAGGAATAAAAAAATACTTAGTAGTTTCGCTGGGGGGCGCCAGTGATAAAAGTTTGTCCCTTTTTCAGGGGTTACCACAGCGAGAAAAATGTCTTCCATCTCACCCTGTCCTCGGTATCTTCTACTCTTACTCCAACTACCTCCATGTCCTCCCTCACGTACATCAATCTCCTCTTTGTCTCCTACCTGGTAGCTCCATAGGACCTAGCATCATTCTATAGCTTTTTCTCCAAACCTTCCTGTCTGTGTTGTCCCTCTAATCACCTCATTCCTGATCCTGTCCATCCTTGTTTCTCCTAAAGAGAATCTCAGCATCTTTAACTCCTCCACCTCCAGCTCTGCCTCCTGTCTTCTACCTATTCCTATTGTCTCTCCATACATCATGGCTGGTCTCACCACCCGATAAACCTTACCCTTCACCTTAGATGACGCTTTTCTATCTAAGATCACTTCTGACACTTTTCTACAGCTGTTCCATCCTATCTCCACTCCGTTCTTCTCCAACACCTCTGTTCCTTGTAACTTCACCATTTCACTGTGTTCCCTTTTATTTACCGCAAAACTCATTGCCAGTAGTAATAAAATTTTTAATATCCATCCTTTACATATCCAGCATTGCAGGTTACTTAATCCCGAAGAACACTGTCATCATTCCCAACCTTTTTGGAGCACACCACGACCCTGCCGTTTGGACTGACCCATACAGTTTCAGACCAGGTAGCATTCATTCAACTCATTCCTCTCATTTTTCTCAGCACTCTCTAAATAAAGCTGCTACTTTCTCCCTCACTTTAGAACGCTTTCTGGAAGGAGGCGGGGGCTCCACCCGGGCCCTCATCCCATTTGGAGGTGGAGCTCGGCTCTGCCTGGGAGAATCTGTGGGTAAAATGGAGATTTTCTTGTTCACGGGCTACTTGTTGAGAGATTTTGAGTTTGTCCTCCCTCGGAGCGAGACTTCACTGCCTGATCTGAGAGGAATCGCCACGGTGGTACTCAAAATCAAGCCCTACAGCGTCATTGTACGACCCAGACCTGTAGCCAGTTCAGTTGCTGAACTGCAGGGGGCGCAGTGAAGTACTCAAACGGCCCTAGCTCAGTACTGCCAATATAACCGCCATAAAATACAGTAAAACAGATCGAAATAGTTCGGTTAGGTAATGAAAAATATTATTTATAGCAACATAATCGTAGCCATAACCAATACACCTGTCAAAAAATATATATGTAAAAATATTCCCTTCTTTTTTTTAATACTATTTGTATTATATGTTTATTTTAAGTTTATGTTTTTCTTATTTCTAATGTGTTCTCTTTTGGAGCTGTAAAAGTATATTTCCCCCCCGGGGTAGGAATAATAAACAATTCAATTCAAAACTACAATGTACCATTAAGTCTTGCCATTATGGATATTTAAGATAAAAAGAGCTGAGAGTAAATGAGCCAGAATGCTAGAACTGTACTATTGAATAACTAAATAAATCATTAAATTAGAATAAAAAATATTTTGTTTTTTATTCTCGTGTATATAAGATACATGTATATTCACTTCTGCGCGCAAAGTCCAGCACTTACTGTGTGTTTTCTTCAAGATGCCCGACCGTTAGCTTCAGTTCAAGCAGCGGCAGCTACACCTGTCCTTAGGTCTGGGCGATGTCGTTTGGATAAAAAAATGGCATTTTGACTATAAATAAGTGATTTCTTGTTGTCCTTTTATTACACTGTATTGTAGAATAAAATCCTAAAAAGTTACTTTGCTCAGTAGGTTGTGGTTAACGCTGTCGGTTTTCTCATTAGCCTTGTTTTCTTGGTGTTAAGCTAAAGAACTCTCTATTTACTAACTGTACAAAGACAAAAAAAAAAACAATATTTCAGGGAGTCTGACAGCACCACCTTGTGGACAAATATTAACCGTGCTGGGATATACACTAGTGACCATTCTTCTGACCGCCATAATTAGACATATTAGAAGATAATTGAAAGTGTAACCTTGGATCAAAAAGTGCAGGAGCAGTACAATTTGGACCCTTTTTGGACTAGTTTTCCTTTGAATCACACCCGGCAGCCACCTTAGGTATACCATAGGGGCTACCAGGTGCTCCTGGGCACAATGTTTCTGACCCCTGGTTTAGAGCACCAAGGAGCCCCCCAAGGCCTAGCTTAACTGCATGCATGGTATGTTAAAATAAAACTAGTCAACAAGTGGGTAAGATGGTGATCCCTGGTATAGAGACTTAAGGCTTGTTGATTAACTTAAAACTATTCAAATTCAGGATTCCAGGACATTTTTCTTCTTCCGTTTCTTTTCCTTTCAGCTTGTCCCTTATTTTGGGATTCTCAACATAAATCAGTTTTCCATCTCCCGCTGTTCTTTCCATCTTCTACTCTAACTCTAACTACCTCCATTGTCCTGTAAAGCTTCCCCTTCACCTTAGCTGACTCTCTTCTATCACAGATGAGATTCCGACTCTGTGGCTCCTAAACAGTTACCATACACTTAACCAAACACCAACAGAGGAAAACCAGAAGTGAGAAAGTTTATGCCAAAACCAAAGACACATTTCCTCTATTTGTTTTTTTTTTTCTGGCCCAGCATGAGAAACACTAACCCAAGATAATACATCCTGAAATTAGCGACACATTTTTTTCAACACATCAGTAAAAAAAACCTCCTACTAAAATTAAGGTCAAGTCAAGAAATGAAGAACAAAAACTTGGTTCCAATCAGACTACAGTCTGAACAACTGATCATGTTTAATTACAGACTAACGTTTCACTGATACATTTTTCATTTGTTTACATTTGTATCTTGTAAATAAAAGTATGATAAAAAAAACATGTGTCTGGAATGATTTAAAGCAGCAGTCACCAAACAAACTTTCTTTCAATATAATGAAAACATTATTTAATATAATGATGAACATTGAGTGGATGTTCCTGTGCCTCACACTTGTCTTCTAATGGAGAATGTTTAGAACTCACTATGTAGCAGGCAGCGTAGGCTTGAATTATTAAATGCAGGCTTTTCTTCTGTCTTTTCACTAGCTCTTTAACCCTAGGCTAAGAAACTTTAAAAATGCATTGGTCCTTTGGATCATTTTGTTACCTTTAATGTTTCAACTTATTGATAACTAGAGGTTTTTGTGGTAGACCTTGTGAGAAGGTAGGTAAGACATTCGAAGCATCTTGACATGGATTAAGTGTAAATCGTAGACAGATGCGACAGAGAATCGGGTAAATTATCAAAAACAAAATATTGTTCAGAATCAGATAATAACAAAAAATAATTAAAGCTATGCATTCTCACTGTGAGGCCCAGAACCAGCTGACCTACGGACTGGTGCCGTCTGCAGCCCGGGGCTTGAGGACCAATGAACTAAAGCATGGATTAACAGTTAGCAAAATTAGACCATAAATCGTTTCTGAATCAACCATGTTGAGCTAAATGTATCAGCCATCAATGCCTGATTGGTATATGCTGTTTGGTGTCATTTCACCTGTCAAAGACAAAACCATACAGTAGTTGGAGAAGAGAGATGGCAGTGAGTGCTGTCATACAACAAACCACGAGAAGGAGAAGACAGAGCTCACACTGTGACGGCGTACAGAACGTAGGCTCGCAATAAATGTGGTCTTTCAGCGTCGATGGATCTGATGCAGAATGACAAAAATGGACAGTTAGTCATGAGACTTCAGCACCGGTGTTTGGAGCTGCAGGTAACAAAGAGACAGCACACCTGCTTGTTGAACCTGTCTCAGCTGAGTGACTCTCCTGTTGTGTGTGTAGTAAATGATGAGTCCTGTTAGGGCGGCCACGGCCAAGGTCAACACAAGGACAATCACCACAATGGTGATTGTTGTGACCGTGGTGCCCCCTTGTGTCTGGTGTTCAGCTTCTAATAAAAACAAACAGTTAAAACAATTGTCATTTTATGCGGTTGGTCTGCCACGCCCTCAGTACATCAAAGGTTTTTAATATTTTGAAGTTATTCTTGTAATTTCATTGTTTTTGTGACAAAATTAGCAACAATTTACTATTTAAGTAAATTGTTTTTATTTACGCCATATAATGCCCCTAGGGTCCATAAAGGGTTAATATGTACTTAAACAACATAATAACTTTTGCGTTTCTACTTCGCTGTGTTTTGCCTGTCTAGCAGCTTCAGGAAGTTACTCTCGCGATAGACGAGGGACCACTCTGTACAATTTTAGCATAATTACGTGATGTCAGTAGGATCGATATAGTTTTTTGGATTAACCAAATTTGCTGGAATATCACGCAGGGTTCTGAGAAGATTATCTCCATTTTGGGGCAAACGTAAGCATATGTCGGTATTGGAAAAATAGTTTGGAAAAAAGGTAAATATCGGACATAACGGGTATATACTGTACAGGGAAGCACAATAAAATTGGTCCACTGACCCATGGAAGGTGCAAAATATAGTTATAATAAGTGATAAAGGGAAGGGATTATGGAAAGATAAAATGATTTTTGTGTGATGTGGTATCTTTTAGGTAAATGTTTAAAGTTGTTTGATATGTTTCTACAGTTATTAACCTAATAGGTTCTTTTGGTAACTATTTGGTAGTTATTAAATTTCAAAGCATTTGCTGAACAGGACATATAACTAGTTAGTTAGTAGGTAAAAAAAAAAAAAAAGTCAAGCATTGGTTGAAAGCGTGCCACAAAAGAGGCAATATGTCTCTCTCTCTTTTTCTCTCTCTCTCTATATATACAGTATGTATATATATATATATGTATGTGTATATATGTATATATGTATATATATGCATATATATTCTAAAGTATTCTTAAAAGTATTTAAACCAAAAAAACACACATAAAATAATCTTTAAAATATAGGAAAGAGCTACACATGGTAAATATTAGTATTATAGTAGTATTAGTAAGTAGCAAAAACAAACATAAATAATGGTTAATGTCACTGTTCCTATACGTGCCGTGGTACCTGTCTCATACGGTGTGAAAAATGTCGTCACAACTTCATCGGGATCTGACAAAGAGAGTTTGAAAATGTAGATACAGGACATAATAAGTTAGGGTTGGTGGACGTAAAGGTTAGAATTAAATCTTGACGTCTGACCTTGAACTAGGACTTTGATGTCAAAGCAGAGTCGAGTTTTTACGTGATCATAACTACATCTGTACCAAGCATTGTCTCCAGTGGTGACAGACCGGAGAGTCAAGGACGCTCCTTCAGACCGCACGGCTGTGGGTGTCCCTCCCTTGAGCACTGACCAGGAGACGTTGAGTGGCCTGTCTTCACTCTTGGTGCCCACTGTACAGTTCAGTATCAGGTCTGTTCCGCTTTTCACCTTCAGTGCTGGTAGGAAACTGCATTCTGAGAGCAGAACAAAATATATTTGTTACATTTTTTTTTTGGTTATAGGGAACAAAAAGCAATGTTTGAGTTGTCACACAACTTTCATCTTTACTCAGATCCTAACACAACGCTTATTTTGGTTTCTAGTTTAGTTTATTTCTAAAACACAAAACAAAAAAAAAATGTAATAAAAAAATTCAGTTTCCCCTAGGTTCTGTGTAATACCACACTAAACCACAGGGAGACTGTGGTTTAAAGAACTATATGATTTACCATAAAATGTGGAGAGCAAATCTATAAAAAGTTATTATAAATACAACTTTCACATCAAGGCGGGGTCCGCAAAATATCATTCCATGTGCCGCAAATGGCCCACGGGCCGCAAGTTTGACACCCCTACCCTAAAGTAACCATGTGGTATGAATAAAAATTTGCAAACTTTACATTGTCAATATGGGAGAGCTGACAGTTTTAGATTTTGTGTTAAAATCCAAAATTTTTTTTTTTTTTTTTGCTGGTTTTCTTGGTAAAATTACATAAATAAATAGAGGCTGCAGTGCTCTCTAGTGGTGAATAATATAAAGCATATGTGAAATAACGGTTGTACAAAAATTTGATCTGCTGAGACCAGCGTGTGACCAACAAGAATTGTATTTTTCACTTAACTTACACTTGAATAAACATCTTCACAGTATTAATACTCTCTCTTTTACATATACTGTGTTCAGTACTTGCATTTTCAGACTTGGTGTAAAGTGTTAGAACTTGAATAGAACCCATTCACATTCACCAGGATCAATGTTGCATAAACTCACCTCTGATTCTTAACGATATGTTAGTGACCAGAGAACAATCCCAGGCTCTGCAGACCTCACAGCTGTACAGTCCTTCATCGGATTTGTCCAAATTTGTCAGACGAAGAGACAGCTGTCCTTCTTCATCATAGTGCCATTGTGCGCGGTCAGAGTCCTGGGTATTTGGAGGCCTGGAGAGTATCACCTTATCTTTGCCGGGATCATTGGAAAACTTCCACCTCAGCCTAGTGTCTCCCTCAGGAGAGACCACACAAGGGAGGAGGACGTCCTCGTCCTTTGAAGCATGAATGCTCTGTGATGAATGTGCTATGATGGAGTAAAGAGACAGAGGAAAACTGCAGTTACACATGCAATAAATGACATGAGAATAAATACAGAATACAGTATCAGTGAGCAGCTCACCTCTGCAGTCAGATGGAACCAGTAGGAGAACGATGAGGAGAAACCTCTGTGTTGGGGACAGTGTCATTTTATCAAATGGTTGTGAGAGACAACTCTTGGCTCACTTTAGTTTTCTCTCAGCATGTATTTTCACTTCTCTAAGATATAAGGACTTGGAGGTTTGTGCAGGATTTTGACATTGTGACATTGTGTGTCCAGAGACAGACAGTAAGTCAGAAAGTCAAAGTAAGCAGACAGACAGACAGACAGATTGATTAATAAGTAGTTAGATAGACACACAGACAGACAGACAGACGGACAGACAGATTAATAAGTAGTTAGATAGACACACAGACAGACGGACGGACCGATGGACAGACAGACAGATGGACAGACATCTTGATAGATAGACAGACAAACAGATTGATAGACAAACAGACAGACAGACAGACAGATCTACAGACATCTTGATAGATAGACAGGCCGACGGACAGACAGATTGATAGACAGACAGACAGACAGACAGATTGATAGATAGACAGACAGACAGACAGACAGACAGACAGACGGACAGACAGACAGACAGATTGATAAGTAGTTAGATAGACACACAGACGGACGGGCGGACGGACAGACAGACAGATGTACAGACATCTTGATAGATAGACAGACAGACGGACAGACAGATTGATAGACAGACAGACAGACAAACAGACAGATTGATAGATAGACAGACAGACAGACAAACGGACAGACAGATTGATAAGTGGTTAGATAGACGGACGGACGGACAGACGGACAGACAGATTGATAAGTAGTTAGATAGACAGACACACAGACAAGCGGAGGGACGGACAGACAGACAGACAGACAGATGGATAGACAAACACATGGACGGACAGACAGACAGACGGCTTCTTGGTAGACTGGCACAAAATCAAAATTAGGTTTTCATAAATGGAATTGAAGTGAGAGTACGCCATTTACATTTAATTCTAATACTAAAGCAAACTTAGTTGACTAAATTCATTTTGACGACTAAAACTAACCTTCACTTTTATTGAGACTTTGTCAATTCAGGCGAAATACTAAAAATAAATAGTAAATTAGATGACCTTTTAAGAAGTTTAGATGACCTTTTAATTAGTTAACCTTTTAAGAAGTGCAAAAGTGCACCAAAAATGTCCATCCTGACTTAACAGGTTCTGCTGCCACTGATGTGTCACTTCCTCATCATGATGACGCAATTAATTAAATAGAACCCAGTCTTTCATTACCTTGGAGGTTTGTGTCATAAGCCAACATTTCTTAAGGGACTTAAGTGACTCTAGTGTCTCTTTTGTCTCTGCTTGGATTCAAGGCAATTGTGAAAATTCTAATCCTGCAACAACACAAATAGGAACAGTGCAACTGCAAAGTGAAACTGCGCTGACACTTCCCCTTCTGGTGCCATTTTTATAAAGTCTCAGAACAAGTCCTCAGTGACTAACGGTGCAGTATAACCTTCTCTCTCAACAACACTTCGCAGAAATGGAGAAGAGTGTTCAAGGTAAGAAGATGGATTTGATCTTTTGTCAGCTTTTACAATCATGTTCAGTTTTATTTCAAATAAACTGAACTGGGACCAGTGTGTACAGTATTTGATGATTATATTGTGAGTGTGGTTCTCACTTAAAGTGTTGTTTTATTCACGCAGGAGGTAAAGCGTTTGGTCTCCTCAAGACTCAGCAGGAAGAAAAATTAAACTCTATTAATGAGGTAGGTCAAAATAAGATCTTTAGGTAAAATAAATATGTTACGGATAAGGATAATGTTGAATATTGGTAAGATTACCATCAATTTATCCTCCAATAATAACATTTATGTAACACGATGTCCGGGTTTTGCAAATTTTCATCATTTTCAATCACACTTAGGGTCCTGTGATGTGAGCCTTAACAAAATCATCAAAAGTAAATATTGACATATAATATCTTTAGTTACAGACAATAGTGTTTGACACAAAAAGGTTAATAGTAGTTATTAGTAAATATATTGTTAGTGTTGTTCTTGTTTTAGGAAGTCTCTATTGCCAACTTTCCTCTTTAACTTGTTCCATTCCTCACTTGTGTAACTCGTGTGCTTTGTCAGCTGTTATTTACTTTGTCTGATGTGAAGAAATTCTAACAAAACAGGAAAATAAAAGTAACCTCAGTTATTTACTTTCTTCTATGACAGGCTTTTCTATCAGATCCAAAATATGCAGAAGAGGAGGATCTTTCCTCCAAGCTTGAAATGTTTAAACGTAAGTACATCCACTCACTGTTGAACTAAAGCCCCCAGAGTACATTCTCTAATAAGCTCATTTTGTTCATATATTAGAAAAATACATGGAATTTGATCTCAACGACAAAGGGGAAATAGGTAAGAAAAATTATTTTTTTTTTTTCACCCAAAGAGACCAAATGTAGCTTAGACAATGTTTACTTATTCTGTAACTTCTGATCATTATCATAGATATAATGGGATTAAAACGTATGCTGGAGAAACTGGGAGTGGCCAAGACTCACTTAGAGCTGAAGAAGATGATGTCAGAGGTGGTTGGAAGTTCAAGCAAGGACACAATCTGCTACAATGACTTCCTGAACATGATGCTGGGGAAAAGAAATGCAATTCTAAAACTGTGAGTGTGAAACACTGACATACACTGTATATATATATATACATATACATACACACACATAATATTACATAACCTTTTCTTTTTTAAGGATACTAATGTTTGAAGGCAAGGGGAAGGAATCAGAGCAGAAGAACGTTGGACCACCTTGTCGCAAAAAGATTTCAGACCTGCCCTGAGGAAAGGAAAAGAGCTTTAATGTGAATCTTCAACATCTAATCTGTATTTTTTATTAGAATATATCATACTTTGTTACATTTTTTGTAAATAAAATTAATTAAAATAGTACTGTGCATTGTGTCTAATGTGGCATAGTCCTTTTCTATGTGTTTGTTTTTTTTTATAAAGGAAAAAATATAATAATGGTCTATTAAATGCTAAATTACAAAAATATTTTAATATTCAATTCATGCCAAATTGTATACTTTTATTGTTTTATTTTATTTTCAAGATAAAGAAACGAGCTACTGTTAGCCTAGTTAGTTGGATAAAATTAACGTTCCTACGTTCACTTTACTTCGTTTTATAATTTATATTTTAATTTTCTTTATCGATTCCATTATTGTTGATTTGCTATTGTCACTTTAATTAATACATAAGTAATGACGAGAACCTGCGTAGTAGTAGCAAGAGAGTTAGCATTACAGTAGTTTTGATTTGGGACGTCACCAATGCAACCTCCCACCCAGCTGGTGGCAGTATTTCGCAAAATGTTTGTTTTCCATCTGTCGGTAATAACGGCATAGTAGAAGACCGGAAGTTGTAAAACCAACCAGGAACATAGGAAGAACGGAACGAATTTTCGAATTTAATGTGTTAATAAAACAATAGAACGGTGAGTAGCTGTAGACTTTAAGAAACGGTTATAAAAAGCCACGAAAATCTGTTGCACGTAGACTTGCTTCTTTTGTACGGGCTACTTTACACCGTCGGCAAACGATAACTGGCGCTAACCAGTTAGCGATTAGCTAAAGAATGTATTAAGATTTAGTAGAGACTTGTATGAGATTATATGCAAAACTTGAGACTTTTTTAACAATTCGCCGTGGTTAAAGTTATTACGTAGAATACATTTATGTTTGCTAGGTTTATACGGTGAGACTATGCAGCGCAGATTAGCCTGTAGCTCTGCAGTGAAATGATTCCAGTTTTTATTGCGGTTATGTTTTGGTTTGTCAGGAGGATGAGCAGCTCAGAGGAAGTGTCCTGGATATCCTGGTTCTGTGGACTACGAGGAAACGAGTTCTTTTGTGAGGTTCGTCCGCTACATTTTCGTAAGCCCACTGCCCTATGAAGCTGTGTGGTGTTGTTTTGTAATGTATTTCCTCCTCCGTTGTGGGACAGGTGGATGAAGACTACATTCAGGACAAGTTCAACCTGACAGGGTTGAATGAGCAAGTGCCTCACTACCGTCAGGCTCTGGACATGATCCTGGACCTGGAGCCTGGTAAGACCATCAAAAATAAACTACAGGAAATTAAAAACTGCTGGTTGTAAGACCAGCCATGATGTATGGATTAAAGCCACTAGGAATAGGTAGAAAACAGAAGGCAGAACTGCAGGTGGAGGAGTTAAAGATGCTTAGGTTCTCTTTAGGGTTGACTAGGATGGACGGGATCAGGAATGAGGTCATTAAGAGGGACAACACAGGTGTGAGGGTTTGGAAGAAAATTTAGAGAAGCCGATCTGAGATGGTTTGGACATGTTCAGAGGAGGGACGGTGGTTATATTGATAGAAGAATGATTCTAGAGATGGAGCTACCAGGTAGGAGACAAAGAGGAGATTGGATACAGTGAGGAAGGACATAGAGGTAGTTGGAGTTAGAGTTAAGGATACAGAGGACGGGTTGAGATGCAAAGTGTTGCTGTGGCAACCTCTGAGAAAGGGACAAGCTGAAAGGAAAAGAAGACGATACTAAAAACTGCACAGAAAGTGGAATTTGGAAACATCTGATTTTACCCTGACAGATGAGGAACTTGAAGACAACCCAAACCAGAGTGACCTGATAGAGCAAGCAGCGGAGATGCTCTATGGGCTCATACATGCACGTTACATCTTAACAAACAGAGGCATTGCTCAGATGGTAGGCTGACCTGCAACCTAATTTTCATCTGTAAAATACACAAAAATCAGTTTGTTGATGTTTCTTTGAAATGTTCTTTACAGCTGGAGAAATATCAACAAGGAGATTTTGGCTATTGTCCCAGGGTCTACTGTGAGAATCAGCCAATGCTTCCTATTGGTTAGTCTCAGATAACTGTCAAACTTGTTAACCTAATTTCAGAATTGAACCTAACGTGATGGTTTTCTGAAGGTTTGTCGGACATACCCGGAGAAGCAATGGTGAAGCTTTACTGTCCAAAGTGTATGGATGTCTACACCCCAAAGTCTTCCAGACACCACCACACAGATGGAGCCTACTTTGGCACGGGATTCCCCCACATGCTGTTTATGGTGCACCCAGAATATCGTCCAAAGCGACCAGCCAACCAGTTTGTGCCCAGGTTTGAACCCCATTATTTCTCATTAACATTTGTATTTGTTTTTCCTTTTCTTCAGCGTTGCATTTCTTCATAAACATAACATTAATACAGTGGGGCCTCAGCTTTCGCACGCCTCAGCCCTCAACAAACTTGACCATCGACGTCAAGCCGAGAGAGCATTCAGGCAGCTGCGCTTGGCGATTCGAGCCAAATTGCGTGTGTTCTAAATCAAACAGACCTACGACCAGCGCGGCTTTTTATTGAATTATTTCTTATGGGAAAAATTTATTCAGACCTTGACCAAATCAGAAAACGACCACCAACCTGGAACGGATTAAGTTCGAAAGCTAAGGCACCACTGTATATAAATAAAATACATAAACCTGTGACTTGATTCTATTTTCTCCTACTTTTTTTTTTAGGTTATACGGTTTCAAGATTCATCCAATGGCTTATCAACTTCAACTTCAGGCTGCATCAAGTTTCAAAAGCCCAGTCAAGACCATTCGTTAAACCTCAGAGTTGTCAAGAAAAACAAAACAGTTGGACTCATTTACTACTTGTTTCAGAGAATGGATTATATGTATATGACCAATAAATGCCCCTACAAGTTATGTCACCCTCTTGTGGATGTTTTGAATATAAACGTAAAAGTAAATACATGGGGTTTACTAATCCAGATTACTTGGAATAGAAAAGTTATATAAAATACAGTAATAAATCCAACTGAAGGTCTCCAGACTTTTCAATTATTGACGAGCAGGCAAAAAGCACAGAATGAAAGAAATTAAAGTTTACTAAAAAAAAATTTAACTGCATACTATGTTTAGTTTGAAGATGTGACATTAAATTTTTTTTTCTTTCTTGAAAAATTTACCAAATTTCAGTACTTTAAACATTTGTATACCATGTTCATCAATATATGTGTAGTCTGACATTTTTCTCTACAATTTGAGTGAAAAATGTGACACAACCAGTTGAGCTTGATGTGGAAAAACCTCCTTAGCATGAAACATATATAGTAAAACATAAAACCCACAGAATGCAAAAAAAAATGCACATTTTATTTTTTTTTCATTAAAAAGGCAAGCCACAGAGCAACAATAGTTGCCATTGTCTAAAAACTATTTTCTGGTGAAATTCTATTTTTTTTTAAGTTTGTCTTTTTTACAGAAGAGTTTACTGCCATTGACCATGTAACTAAAAACCCAGAACATCTTTTTGGGGTTAAAACAAAAGCCTCCTAAGAAACAATTCTATCCACAAAAAGAGTTGACATAACTCTTTCTCTAAGCATAAAGGGAAAACAGCAGGAAAAGACAACAGTCCTAGAAAGGACTGAAGACAAAAGGCTTCACAAACTTGGTTAATGAAGTGTAATATTTAACAAGTTGATAAATCCAGTGAAGGTCTAACGATGGGCTCATGTGGAAACATCACATCATCACACTTAAATGACAACAAAGGTTTTCTAATTTACAAATAAATTACGGCTTATTAGAATGTGTAGAGTGGACAGGAAGTCATGGTTCTGTGAGGAAAAAGTCTCGGTAAACAAGACAAGCTGCCTCCACCTGTCAGGGGTGTGTTTACTGTGACAGACGACATGTTTTATCTACTGATCTCACTTGGCTTATAAATGTAAATATATGTAATAAGGGTGACAGTGAGGATTTACATTTATATATATATATATGGATATGTGACAAACAGTGAGGGAGGTCTGTAGTTTTACAAACAATATCAAAACCTGAGTTAAACAGACCAAAGCTTGTTTACGTTTTTTTTGTTAGATCAGCTGAATATATTCATAGCAGAAGTGATGTCTGGAGGTCGGAGGGAAGCACTTCACAAATTGTGAGAGAAATTGTTATCATTGGTCGACTGATGAGGTAAAAACATAATAACAATTCAGGTTTTTTCCAGGCAGAAGAATAACTTAAAACTCCATATTTTGTACAGACACTATAAAAAACATCAAGTCTATAAAAACGGGGTATTTCAAAATAGATCAATTTCCATCCAAACTTTGTAATAATGGTTGGCTACAGGTTTAAAGGACCAAAGGGATTTTTTAAATTTTTTTAAATTACCTGAGCAGTGAACAAAGGGAATAAAACATTTAAAAAGAAGATAAGTAATTGAGGTATGTAATTTTGTTACAATTGTCTCTCCTGTAAACAATACAAATAAAGAAAAAAAAACCCTTGGCCGCAGATTAAATTTTCTCAGAAGAAAACTGAACTAAGGACATAGGACTGGTGTAAAATGATCTGAAAACCACAAGGAAAATGAAAAGCATTTGTACCAGACATTGTTGAACTGACATAAGTAAAATCCTGTATGGAGTTGTTGACTGTGAACTGACTAAGCTTAAAGATTAAAAACTCCAGATCAGTGCAGCTCTTCTACCTTCACTGCAAACACAGCTCTTATATTCAGAGTTCACTACGTGATCGAAGACCTTCAGCCACAGATGACTGAGATGTTTCCTTTTTTTTTTTGGTGAATAATCCAATACCCATGTGTGTCAAAGAGATGATAAGTAAACGCTGAGATCTGCACATTGAATAGGTTGACGTCAAGAGATGGAGAAAAGTCAAGAGCCGTGATTTCAGTTACAACGCTGATGCTCCGCCATGTTTCTCCTACAACACAAAAATACAGAGAGCATGAACAATGACTGACCACTGTCACAGGAGCCGTCAGGATTATTCTATTAATTCATCAAACAACAGAAATGTCGAATATATTCTTATATCCCCTATTCTCCTTAATAAACCATGACTTTTTCAATATGTAACTTAAAAAAAAACATTTTAAGGGATGTGATATTAGCTTTACTAATTTACAATTTTTTGATATTGTCTAAATCAGGCATGGGCAATGTAAGGAGCGGGGGCCCGATGCGGCCCGTTGAGCTTTTAAATGTGGCTAGCCAATCGTTTCCAAAGTATTTTTTTTTTTTTTATTTTATCATTATTCCTCTGCCTTTTCCCTGCATAATTGCATTTCCCCAGTAGATGATGACATAAAGGATATTAGAAATGTACAATTTTAGGTTTTATACATGACTTTTACGTCGTTTATCTTAGTTGCAACGAACAATCCATCTCTCTGCTGTGGACTCGGCCCCCATGTTCAATTTCAGGACCAATTTTAGCCCGTAAGTCAAAATGTTTGCGTATGCCTTGTCTAAATATATAGTTTCTGATCCCAATATACACTAATTCTGATACATGCAACAGTTCGCCCCAAAAACTGAGGTAAATGTCTCAGGACTCCATGTGCAACTATAGCAAATGTAGAAAAACAGAATCTGATTTTCAATATCAGAGAAAAAAAACAATATCTAACATATTTTAAATATTAGATAATTTGGCCAATTTAATTACATCTCGATAATCTAATCTAGAGGTCTCTAAATCGCTGCCCGTGGGCCATTTGTGGACCGTGGAACGATATTTTGTGGCCCCCACCTTGACGTGAAAGTTGAATTTATAATAATATTTTATTGATTTGTTCTCCACATTTTATGGTAAATCCTATAGTTCTCAAAACCTTAATCCACAGTCTCCTTCTGGTTCAGTGTTGTATTACACAGAATCTTACACGGAAACAGAATTTTTATTAAATTCTTTCTTTTGTATTGAACACTGAAAGCTGACACCGCCCTTTGGTGAAATGATAGTGTGGTTGGTGGCCCTCAAACTATTTGAGTTTGTGACCGCTGATCTAAACAATTCTGAGTAGTAAGAATTTGTTTAAAGGTTTTTTCCTGGTGCCATGGTGAGAGGTTGTGTACCTTATCTTGGTCAAAGTCAGAGTCTGCTGTTATGACGATCCTCTTCTCCACTCGAGCCTCTGAAGAGCCACTTTTCACTACCTGGTGGTAAAAGAAAAAGTAATTCATTCATTCATTTATTCCTCTTCTACTTCAAAGCTGTGACTAATCCCAGTTGAGAATGTAGGGTTAATCCAAATGAATAGAATGACCCTAGCTGACCTTCGAAATGTGGGTGGTCGTGGTGGTGACCGTGGTGCCACCGGTCGTCTCCAAGGTAACGGTCTTGGAGCTGGACACAGATGTTTCATCTTTGTCAGTGTCTGTCCCATCGACTGCCACCTAAAAACATTTGAAAGACGGCTAAGTATCTCTTCAGGACTGGTGCTTTACTTGGTCTTATGCTGCGCCAATCTGAATGCGCTCCACCCAAATTGGCTGCTCCAACCAAACAGACGTAGCTTCAGTGTCCGTGGTCATGACTTTTACACCTGACAATGGCAGCTGCCTGAAAACCCAAACCCTTACCTTTGTTGAATCATAGGTGAAGGCCTGGGTCTGGACAAGAGGGACCTCTGTGGTGGAGATGCCAGTGGACAGAGAGTTGGAGGCAGCAGTGATGGTGACTGTCTGGGTCTGCACCAGAGGGGGCTGTGGATGGGAGCAGAGCCCCATCAGTGACTCTCTGTGCCTACCACCAACCAGTATGTACCCAACCTCCACCTCTTTATTGACCGGCTACTACTAAACATGAAGTACCGCCCCTCTCCTCATCACCCAATCAGCTCAGGTTTAAAGATTGTTTATCACCACCACCGACAGTCACATCAGAAGGAAAACCAGAAATTAAAGGTTGATTCAAGTGAAGTCAGAAACGATATGAACCAGAGAAGAATCAGCTGGTGTCACTGTGACCCATCACCACAGTTGAGATCCGTGCACATCACCAAACAACACATCTGCAGCCGCACCAGTTACACTTGTCATAGGAGATGTAATCTACAGCAGGGGTGTCAAACTCATTTTGGATCTGATAATGAAGATTTTTTTGTAATCCAAGTCATGGTTAGAGGCTTCATCAATTATGTCAGTGAGGAGTATGACTGGATGAAACTGGAATGAGAACAAATGTTTTCTAGAAAAAATTTCATTTTTCACTTCATGTCCAGTTGATTAATTGGTTGAATAAATATTTAATTCCATCATAGGCTGCATACAACCTTATATGACACAGGTGTCAAACTCAGGCCGGGGGGCCAAATGTGGCCCGCAGTGTTATTATATCTGGCCTGCAAGATAAAACCAAATGTGTACTAGAGTCGGCCCACCAATATGTAGACCTAATATATTGTCAGAACTTGTTATATTGATAATGCTTGTTTTTTTATTTAGAGCACATACATTTTGTTCTGTAAGGACTGATTTATATTAAGAAGAGACTGAAGAAGAAACCAATTCCAATAATGTGTGAATTATTTCTAATGTAATTTCTCATGTCATATGAAAAAAAAACAATATTTAATATCTGGAGAGAAGGGAAAACATGCAAGTTAACAGTTAATTTCTCTCTATATATGAACAGTAAAATAGATGTATATTAGATATGAGTGTATCCATAATTTATAGATAATAATTTTATACAATATATCCTGGACATGAAGTGGTTGCATTGAGCACTGATCAATTTAACAACCATTGTGAGCTAGATTTGACACCCGAGCTGTAAATTTCAACGTGTATTATCATCATATCAATTAAAAGTAATGGTGCTACAAAGATCTGTGTCAGTGTTGCCGTCTCTGAAATCACTCTGAGGTGAAGCAGATAATCAGAGAATGAGAATCAGGACAAGGACAAAGAGGGTCAGTCAGAAGGCTACCTGAAAGCAGCGTATGACCTTTGGACCATCACTCCTGAAATAAGAGGCAGGGGAAGATCCTGTGATTGTCCCAGAGCACTCCAACTCTCCAGGACTTGATCCGTCTTCCTCCTGGGTCTCGCCTAAACCTTCTTTCCTACAGTCCATTTTGAGGGAGGACGGCAACTGTGCCATCTCCACCTCTACAACCGGCACCAAGGGGAGCTCAAACACTACAACCTCCTCTTGATCACATGACTTGGCCTCTAAGGCACCTTCAGGCTCAAGCACAGGGTCCACAGTGGGACTGGGAATTCCAGACATTTCCAAACTGCTGGCAATTTCCGTATTTTCAATGTTTGTCACATTACAGCTGCATGAGCTAATGCACTCACTCTATAAAAAAAAGCAAAAAAGCAAAAAAAAAAAAGACAAACATAAAAGTGATCATGTGTGCATGACTATTAAATCTGGATTTTCACATTTCACACAGGCATGCAAATAAAAAAAGGACTGTATGCACAGTTCCTCTGTACACGACAAACAAAAGAATTTTAAGGTTATAAATGACAGTAGATTTTATAATGTCTTTACTGTGAGAAGTAGGAAAAAAGTCTGCAGGCCGAGCAACAGGATGTCCCATGCAATAGTAAATGGTCAAACAGAAATGTGTAGTGGCATCAGTATGAACTGCAGATGACATATTTATTATACAAATAAAACTTTAATTGGTTAGATGAAAATGAAAGCTGGCGAATACCCCCCCAAAAAAAGTTCCCTAATCCATTTTTTTCCAATTCTGTGAGTATATCAACATTGTGTTCAAGTAATCTGGTCCAGACTTGGGTCCACAAGGATTCAGGTTTGAATTAACCAGCTGCCGCTTCAGACCACTCAAGCGCAAGAAGATAAATAATTTAATTAACTTTTTTTGTTTGGTGATACACCATGGGGCTATAAATATCTGCACTGGACAAAACACTAAACAGATCAACAAATATCTAACGCTAACCCAAAGTCTTTACCTCAACATGTGTCAACAGCTTTTTAACTGGGTCATTATCATCTAAGATGTTTTCTTCAAATTGTCTTCATCCTCTTTGGGCTAATCACTTCTTAGACCACTACAACATTATTTAGTTTACTTTGGAATTTCTCCTAGAAACTCTATTGCGCTCAACACAGAAAACTCTTGTAAAACATATTATAACACCATATCCCTCCCCTGGGTTTAAACAACTTCATGTCAGAAGGGAAGGGATTTGGTGAGGCAGCGCAAATGCAACAAACAGTCAGGAATAACGGGAGTGTCTTTTATTTCTTCGGTCAAAGATGATTGTCAGAAATCATGCAACAAGTTTCAAAGAATCATGAAGGAGGCGACAATTATCACAATAAAGCTGCCTTGAGAAAACACTAAGTTGTACGGACATACCATGTTAGCATTGATTAGACAACAATAGGGTCTTTCATCTACGAGTCCAAGTGTCTGCTGTGTCTAAAACACTTCACAGTGATTGTTTATCCAAAAACAATGAACCACATACAGGAATGTATCTGAAATCATCATCTTATGTCTAACATGTGTTGCAATGACAATGAAGCTTCCTTAAATCCTTGAAATGTTTACAAAATCGTATCCAAAGTGATTTGATCAAATATGAAAAACTAGTTAATGCCAGGTTGGTCGGTATCTCTTATAGTCCCACAGACAGAAATGCAATGAGGGCAAGAGGTTGATTTTCAGTATTGAAGAAACATGTCAAGATTGTTTTTGTCACAAAAAGGCAGGAAATTGTGTAGCAATAGATCATGCAGGAAAAAAAGTCTTTCTCCAGAAAGGCCGGAAAAAAGAAGGCTTTCACAGTGGAGCTGAAGATGGGAGATGAAGAATCTTAGCGTAATGCAGCAGAGTGCATGGAGGGATGAGGAGGAGGAGCAGGTGAAGAGAAAAGCTAGAGGTTGATGGGCAGGTGGACTGGGTGCAGATGGGTCTCCACGGCTCACACTCACACCTGTGTTTGGTTCCGCAGGGTGAAGACCTCAGGCCTCAGCTGCGTTTGGAGTAGAAGTCTAGCAGTGGGCCACGTGGTAGACGGATGACAAACTGAGGGTGGAGGGAGGAAGAGGAGGAAAAGGAGGAGGAAGAAGAGATGAGAGGGAGGAGTTTTGAAATGTCTGCAGAGACCGGCAGTGAACTGAGCTGTTGAAGCAAAACTAAATTGTTTTAATGTAATTATTTTGAGCTTTTACTTTGACAAATCTGGATTCAGACAGCAGTTAATCCAGACCATGGAAATGTTGTTGACTCATGCATTTTAACATGCATTTTATATCAATTATTTCCATGTCTTCCAATCCACAGACAATTGAAAATGACAGAACGTCAACAACAGACGTAGGAACCAAACACAGGGATGCATGGACGATTTAAAGGCAAAGTTAAAATAAACTTTGCATTATTGCTAGAAAAATTTGATGAACAATGTATCAGGACGATCTATGAGTTACGGCCGATTGCAGCTACTTCATAGAGTCAAAAACAAATTGCTGATTGGAGCTCTAACAAATATTTTTGAATCCTTTTTTACTGCTTTGTAGTAAAGAGTCTGATGTAAGACATTACAAAAATCAGTTTTCTAAAAAAACAACATTCAACAGTTAAATTGTTGCATCTTAAAGATGTGTTCAATCATGACTGATTTTAAATGTTGTACTAATGTTGCATCTACTTCTTTTCATTATGAATAAAATGATTTGGTTATATATTTTATTATTTAATTTAATATTTAAAATAATATATTTTTAAAATTGTTTTATTTTAGGTTTGGTTACAATTAGTGCAACGTCTCCAAAAAAGTAAATTTTGATTAATTTGCCTTTGTTGGCCTGTTAAAATGGATGGTTGTTAATTAAGAATGTAAGATTTAACAGATGTTGAAGGAGACTTTGCGTAAGAACAGCCCAGCAGGAAAAGAAGGTTAAAAACAATCAGATCAGAATAAGAAGAATGAAGTGCAAAAGAACAGCTTGATGATGAAGATGCAGGGAAGAGGAAAGAAATTCAGCTCGGAGCCAATCGTGCAAATATTCAAAAACAGTCATCAACTCTCAGTCATGCAAGACACATTTCAAGGTCCAGTCAGTCAGTCATGCAGGGTGAACTTGGAGCTAGGATTCATTTGCCTCAAACTTGGCCTGAACTGATTCAACCACATCAGTTGCAAGAGTAAAGACATCTGATCAAACTGCATCAGGTCAAACTGCAGTCTTCAAACAAACATGCACAAAGGCGCAAAGTACATGCTTCTGTTTCAAATGCATCCACACATGCAGGCAGGCCGCAGTGTTCAAAGTGTCAAAATAAGAACATCATACAGAGCTTCCCCCTTTTTGTCCTATTTTTTTCTTTGCTCTCATATTGACAACATCTATGTGTCAACTACCCAAACATTAGACGAGCATCATAGACAAGCACCAGTGAAGAAATACATTTCATCCTGAAGGTTGTCACTATGGAGAAAAGTATAATTTTCTCAGAATCTCTAACCCAGTGTTCAATGTTTCTTTGTGAAAAAAAATGTTTGAAAAGTTGCATATTTTCCATTATTTGGAAATCTCAGGTTTAGGGTTTATCAAGCTACACTATATGTACATATATTTATATTCATATGCATGTTTACTTACATATACAATATATATATATATACTGTATATTAAGAAACAACAGAGTGGCAAGAATAAAATAGTCTAGGGAACTCACATATAAATCTCTGCAATAATGACTATAGGTTTGTTTTTTTGTGAAATGTACATTTCACCACACTGGTAAATATTCAATGCATTTTGTTGACAATATTAGGAATATATTTTGCTATTTTGTGTTGTTTGTGTTATTTCTGAGTGTGTGTTATTTGTGACAAGACTCACCCCGTCTGCACCCGGCAGAGGCTGACCATTGATACCCAGGGAGCGGAATGGAGAGTGTGTAGACAGGCGCTTGTCCCACTCACTGGGCCTGGGTTCTGGCACAGCTTCCATGAAGTTCTTCTTTAGTTTGCTAATGCTGGCATGATGCCTGAGCAGCTCCTCCTGGGGCTTCTCAAACTCCTATGCAGGGGAAAGTCGAGAAGTGTGGTGGTTGAGGGGAGGAAGAGTACAAAGGAGAAAAGTTGGAGGTAATGGAGGGCGGATGGGGTTGGCCGGGAGGTGTTCAAAAAAGAGAGAAAAGAGAGAAAAGAGATTTTTGAGAATGTCACACTCAAGGATACTTTCAGTGTAGTTTTAGATTAAACACACAAGCAGAAGCAGCAATAACCGGTCATAAATTACAAGGGCAGACAAAATCATGACAATCATACAACGTGGATTCTTGTAAGATTATCAGCAACTCCTTACTGAAATAAAATGTCACGTTAGGCAAATAGACAACTAGGCCAGACTTGATTTTTTTTTCATCCAGTAAATGTCCAGAGGAGTCTGTGACATCATTATATTTAGGAGAGAATCACTCAGAGGTGTGGATGAATCATCGCCCACGGCAACAGTAAGGATGTGTTTCAGAGCGTTAGGCTTGCAGCCACACATGTCATGGAAACAGGCTGGGAAATCACAGAGCAGCAGAGGTGATGGAAGCAGACGTGACATGTTGTCACAAATGAAGCCTCAGTTTTAATTAAAAACCTGTTGGTTTCACACAGATGAATATAAGCAGCAGCAGAGCAGCACTTGTATGGTAACAGTTAACATCAAGTTGTTCTTTTTTGTTACAAGAACAACTTTATGTTAAGTGTTCTCCAGATGCCATTCACTTTGACAGATAAATAGAAAAAAAACGCTATTGATTTCAAGCTGGGAAACTACAGAACTTGTTATTCATTGGCCTTCGTGTTCGTTTTGAAGCAGAAAATGGAAAGAACTGATGATCTGGCAACAGTTTGAAATGGAGAAGCGAAACTCAGACATTTTAAGCTACTGTTTATACATAGACGGTAGTGTAAAGTCTTCTTCTTCTTTGCCTTTCGGCTTGTACCTTTTTTTCCAGTGGTTGTCACAGCGATTCAACCATCTCCATCTCCCCCTGTTCCCTGTTTACTCAACTATAACTCCAACTACCTCCATCTCCACCTGGTTGCTTCATCTCTGGGATTATTCTTCACTGTCCCTCCTCTGAACATGTCCAAACCATCTTAATCTGGCTTCTCTAGCTATTTCTCCAAACCTTCCTGTCTGTGTTGTCCCTCTATTCAGCTTCCTAATCTTGTCAATCCTTGTCTCTCCTAAAGAGAATCTCAGCATCTTTAACTCCTCCACCTCCAGCTCTGCCTTCTTTCTTTTGCCTATTCCTAGTGTCTCTAATCCATACATTATGGCTGGTCTCACAACTGCCCTGTAAACCTTTCCCTTCACCTAAACTAACACTCTTGTCTAACACCTAAACTAACACTCTTATCACCTTCACCAGCTCTGCTTCTTGTAATCTCACCATTGCACTGTTCCCCTTTTCATTCACACTCTGTCTTGCTAAAATTGATCTTCATTCCTCTTTTCTCTAGTGCAAACTTCCACCTTTCTAGGTTCTAGAAGTTGACTACTCTCACTGCACTATGGTGTATAATAGTTAATTAAAATTAATCTAATGTAAATTCAACAGTACTCTCCCAAAACAATACGGTCAGAATAACAACGCAAACCATAATTAGAAGGCAGTAAATAGCACTGATTTAAATAGTATGAAAGAGTGAGACTCATGCCACATGCAAGCGTGATGGTAAAAAAAACAGCAGCCAGGTTGACAAAGAGCGAAAAAGACACAGCTTGAGACAGACTACTCCGGCAAGGATACAAACCTCCAACATTAAAATGCTATGTCTGATATAAATTGAGTCACCCTCAATTCTCTTTGCTCTTTTCTGTGAAAAATGAAAAGAACAACAAGTGTGTGTTTGTTTGAGTCTCTGTTGGACATGCACACTACACAGTTCTCTACAGTGTTAATAGGATGAACAACAGGAGGTGTCTTCATGCAAGTACTGTGGAACCGAGCAGGAGGTAGGATGTTCTCTACTACAGTGTAAGAGCAAATAAATAAAGTAAGACTTATCTGAGAGAAATGTGACAAAACAAAAGTGTTCATGCCTCTTTTAGTGGGTTGACATACACTTATGCATGTGTACATTCTATGACTTGGAACAGCAGGCAATGACAGGATAAAAACATGTTATAATTATTACAAGTAAAATAAAATATGAAAGCCTGTATCATAGAAATACCAGTGCTTACAAAACATTTTTTCTTACATACTCATACCCTATTTGTTAATATGGACCTATGTGCATCATACCTGATGAGGATTTCAATGAAGACCGAGCTGAATGAAAGCACTAAGTCAGTGTTCCCCAACCTTTTTTGCATCACAGACCAGTTAAATGTCTTGTACTATTTTCACAGACTGGTCGTTAAGTTGTGGCAGATACCCCTTAATGAAATTTAATTATTTATATTCATATTAATAAATTATTTTTAATATTTTCCTGTGCATGAGCACAAAGAGGATTTTTCAAGTGCACACAGCCTATAATTTTCTGCTACCAGACCGGTATAAAAAGTTAGAATCTTGTATCAATGACTCTGCGTCATTTTGAGTTTATTGTTGTTGTCTTCACTGAGAAAATATTTTCTAATAAAATATAGTTGCATTATTGATGATGGAATCCTAGCCATTCTATTGTTTAGTTCTTTTGTTGATATGGGTATGGATCAAGTGGAAGTAACAGACAGATGGGGCCAAAAGGAAACATTATTTCTCTGCAGCCCGGTGGTTGGGGACCACTGCACTAAGTGACATAACTTTAATAAGATCAGAACCATTATAGACTGGAGAAACATGAACAACACTAATAGTCTGACCTTTCTCAACCGCACCATCTCCGTGCTTGTGATCTCTGACCCGTGCTACCCAAGGGAGGAGAGAGGGAGGGACACACGTTAGCATCCTCTGCTTGTTGACTTTAACACTCACAGTTCAACCACAGTGGTGTGCGTTTAGGACAATCTAGCCATTCTATTGTTTAGTTCTTTTGTTTATATGGGTATGGATCAAGTGGAAGTAACAGACAGATGGGGACAAAAGGAAACATTATTTCTCTGCAGCCCGGTGGTTGGGGACCACTGCACTAAGTGACATAACTTTGATAAGATCAGAACCATTATAGACTGGAGAAACATGAACAACACTAATAGTCTGACCTTTCTCAACCGCACCATCTCCGTGCTTGTGATCTCTGACCCGTGCTACCCAAGGGAGGAGAGAGGGAGGGACACACGTTAGCATCCTCTGCTTGTTGACTTTAACACTCACAGTTCAACCACAGTGGTGTGCGTTTAGGACAATGCCTAACCTGAATGTCCCCATTCATGGTGGAAAACTGTGAAGAGTCTAGTCCTGGCTGGGAACTCCAGACTGCTGACTACAGCAGCAAGAGAGACACAGTCACATTTAGAGGAGTCTCTCTGCAGGCGTTCACTTATTTTAATTTGACCTTTTCTCTTCCACTGAAATTACATTAACCACATCTTAAAAAGGTCTCAGTGATCAGTTACAGTTACCTTGACCTCGGTCACGTCCTCAATCTTTGAGGGCTCCACAGCTTCCACGGTGACCTCCAGCTTCCTCTCCTCCCGATGACTGATCTTGATGGGAGTGGAGGTTTGTGGTTGGTCGAAAGGCGTCATGGGAATTCCTGCCTCAGCCAGAGCAGCTTGGGAGAACACTGGAGCACTGACAGGGCGAGCACCTCTCTGGTAGGTCACCACTGGACAGAATCAGACAAATGGAAAATAAATTTGATTAAGGTCTACGAGGGAATAACAAAGCGACTGAAAAAAAAAAAAAAAACCAACAAACTTAACAGCTTTAGACACACAGCAGCGTAAAAATGCAAACTCAGCTGTTGCATACTTACACTCTTCCTGTGTTTGAGTAAAGATTTTTTAGATTATACTCACCTCAGGCCTCGAAAAACAAAAGACAAAACGTATACAGCCTTGTTAATGGCCAGAAGCAAAAGTTCACTGACTGTAAAGAGAACTGGAGCGTGAATTCATCCACAGAAGGATGCAGATGTTGTTAGGCTGCAGAGAGCCAAATAAGCTCACTCAGAATTAGAAATGCTTAATACAGCAAGGAAAACATTTAATGTGCGAAAACGAAGCAAGACCAGCAATTTCCGTTAAGGAAAGAAAAAAACGTCAGTGTGTCCTCTGCGAAGGGCACAAATGTAAGCAAGCGTTTGAAGCCGTGGGAAAACACACAAGTGAGCTGTGTTCTGCAGAGGCACAAACCAAACCAGGCCAAACAATACCTGGCTTTTGTTGTTCACCACCAAGAAGAACAAACCAATCATCAGAGCCTTGAGAATATGAGAACGGTTCTCTTTCCTCCAAGATTCGTTTCTCAAACAGCGGTTTCGCCTCAAAGACGGTCTTCCTTGTTCCAGCTGCAGCAGCAGGAGGAACGCTCACCTTTGTCTGAAGGCGGAGAGGCTCAGGGACAGCAACTAGCACAAAGAAAAAAGTTTAGGTAGAAAGAAAAAACAGATCCTGAGGGTTAGGGGTAGTTTGAAATTCAAGAGAAACTTGAATTCTACCTGATTTCTTGGGGCTGACATCCAGAAGAATATACCAGTCATCTTCAAGCTCTCTTGCAGTTGTTCTTACAGAAGTGACTTCTCTTTCAGCCACAACCGCTGAATAAGTATAAAACAACTAGTGTGTATTTTGAACAAAATGTAAACAGAAATATTGACACTAATGCCTGGACTCCCTGCTTTAAGTTGTACCTGATCTCTTTGTGGTCACTGTAGTGACTGTGGTCATGTGCTTATCATCTACCTTCTGTTGAATTGCTGTTAAAACATGGAACCAAACATTCAGTCATGACAGCCAACAAAGAGCCAAAGCATTAAACATAGACTTGGAGTTTGGTTAAAAGTTCTACCAAGTGGGACAAGGACAGGCTTGTCTCTGACAATTTCAGACAGAATCAACCAATCATCAGCTCCTTCTCTTTCCATCGGTGATGGTGTGAATTGAAGCTTCCTACCCTCAGACCACCGTGTCTCTTCTTGTCTGCTCTCTGTGTCAATTATCATCTGCTTCCACGTTTTGGGTTCGGTGGTTATCACCTTAACCTCAGCAGTCTTTGTCACAGCCTGAACAGTCCCAGCAGGGGTAACTGGCAAGATGAGACATATTCAAACCGATTGTCACTTATGATCACATTTGCACTGTTAACGTGAGTATTAGGAATGTCAACACCTCGGAACAATGTGTGGTGGACGCATGTACCTGGAGGAACAAAAACAGTTTCTCTGGGAATAACATCCAGCAGGAGATACCAGTCTTCTCTCTCTCTGACAGGCTGAGATATTTTCACTTCTGGAATATTTTGAATGGGAAGCAGATTTTCTTCTTTTTGCATATTCCTGGATTGCACCGCAGGAACATTGGTTTCTCTAAAGTAAACTTTGACATCCTCCACAGTGGTTTCTAGCAGAAAATAAACAATTAGATCCAGACACTAGAGCAGTGTTCCCCCAAAATTCTTACGCTACGGACCAGTTAAATATCTAGTACTTTTTTCATAGACCTGTCTGTGTAAGATAAATATCCAGTAATAAAATGAAATGTCCGGTGTTCTAAAATATTTTCCAACCTATAAAATCTTCCTACCCGGATTAACTGTGCATGGCCACAAGGAGTTCAAGTGCACACAGTCTATAATTTTCTGCTACCTGTATACTGTATAAGATAATATTTCCTTATCAAATATAGTTGCACCAATTGCGGCACAAATTCACCCCCGGACCGGTACTGGTCCCTGACCCAGTGTTTGGGCACCACTGCACTTGAGGACAGCGATAGAAAAGAAGCAGAAGTGTTTGATAGATACCTCGTGGTACGATTTTTGTTTCTCTAATTGGAACATCCAGCAGCACAAACCAGTCGTCCTCTATCTCTCTCACAGCCACTGCTTTTGGTTGTTGGTTTTTCTTCAACTCTTTGACATCAAAGGTTACTCTTTTCTTCTGCTCAACTGCTGGTATTTCAATCACTGACACAACTGATGTCTCTCGGGCCGGCTCAATAAAGGAGGCTGTGAAAAAAATAAATTAACACCCCAAGTAAAACCGAAAGGACTGAAACTTTGAAGAATTCTTAGAAAAATTCAATAAATCTAATTTGGAGTACCAGGTGGAACATATGAGAGTTCTCGAGGAACAACATCCAGCAGCACAAACCAGTCGTCCTCAATCTCTCTTACAGCCACTGGTGTCGGTTCTGTCTGTGGCACTAATGGCAATACTTGCCCCTGCTTGACTAAGGAAGCTACAAAAAGAGAATTGAAGACCCTAAATTAGTTTAAAAGAACTTTCCCTGAAAAATATCATGTTTACAAATTTAAATAGCTCATCTCTGCAGTACCTGATGAAACCTGACGCATGGTGGCCACTTCCATCACCTCTCTTTCCTCAATTTCTTTTATTTCAGCAGCAGCACTGACCACAGACACAAACTTCTCTGCCTCTTCTCTTAACTCTAAAGAAGCTGAACAGAAACAGTTTTACCACAAGCGTCCAGCAGCATGCTGATGCAAGGATCATAGTTTAGGGTTACCTGGTGGTACATAAGCAGTTTCTCTGGGCACAGTATCCAGCAACTTGTACCAGTCGTCATCAATGTCTGAGACCGGCGGTGGGAGTACAACCAGGTCTCGTCTTGGGATTTCTTCTGTTATCATTTCCTCTTCAGTGAATATTTCTCTAAACTCTGCAGCAGTTTCAACCACAGTCACAGAAGCTTCTGTCTTTGATTGCTTTAATTCCTGTGACTCAACTAATGCAAACAAAAATGTGTGACTAAAAATTAAAGATAAGAGACAAGATGCCAAATATGTTTGTAATTACCTGGTGGTACATAGAGTGTTTCTCTGGGGACAAAGTCCAGCAACACAAACCAAACGTCCTCTTTTACTGGCATCGGCTCTTGTGGGATTACTGGAATATACCTAGGCAACTCTTCTTTTATTTTTCTTTCTTCCACAAATTCTCTGAGCTCCACAGCATCAGATTTGACCACAACACCAACATTTTCTGCCTCCGTCTGTTCTGGCACCTTCCATATAACTGACAGGAATAAATAAAAATAAGTTTTCATGCAAGTGACGGTAATATAACATGTAGGGTGAATTTCACTAGTACCTTGTTGTACAGAATATGTTTCTCTGGGAATAAAATCAAGCAGTTTGAACCAGTCATCATCTCTGTCTATGAATGTCTTTTGTGACACCATCTGAGGTTCAGGCCACGTCTGCTCCTGCTGCAATTGTTCCTCCTTTATTATAATCTCTGATTTTTCTTCATAGGTTGTAGACTCAGTCTTTGAGATGAAATAATCCCCTCTATCCAATCGGACTGGCTCAACGAAGGAAACTAAAGATGGACATTTGTGAAAGCAATTATGCAAAAAAAACCCCAAAAACTTCTTCATCAGTGTCTCAACAACATGCTCTACCTGGTGGTTGAATGGCAGCTTTATAGGGAAGCCGGTCAAAGAGAATGAACCAGACGTCTTCATCTGTCCGTGTCTGCACATTTTCCTCTCCATCTCTGTCCTCCTTAAGTTTTTGCATCATTATCGTCTTCCCTGATATAACCATGGACTGCACCTGCTCACCCTCTTCATAAACCTGATGCTGCGGCCTCTCATCTCTGATAGTCACTTTCTTTCTGATTTTTTGCACCACCTTCTGGTGTGTGACTGCTAAAGTAGGGCCTGTGACACCTGCTGAGCCAGTCTCCTCCAACTCTTCCTTCTCCTCATTTCTCAAACTATATTCCAGCTGGGTCTTACTTGTGACTTCTGTCTTGTTCTGGCTCTTAACCTCAAGCCCCTCATCTTCCGGCAACAGGCCCTTGAGAAAAACCTGCTTTATTTGCTCCTCCAGTTCATCTACCTCATCCTCTTTTTCTTTTCCGCCGGCTTTTACAGATCTGCTTACTATTGTTTTAGTTTTTCTTTCAACTAGCACTTGTTTTTGCATCTGTTTGTCTTCTTCTGTGCCTGTAACACCCACTGAGGCGAACTCCTCATCCTGCCATTTATTTTCTTTATAACCTATTGGTAATCTCATACCCTCTTCTATCTGAGTCTCAGTTGTCACTTCTGTTTGGCTCTTAAGTTCCACCTCAAGCCCTTCATCTTCAGGCAACAAACCCTTGAGAAAAACTTGCTTTATTTGCTCCTCCAGTTCATCCACCTCATCCTCCTTTTTCTCAATTCCAAACGTCTTTATAGACCTTCTCACTATTGTTTTCGTTTTTCCTTCATCTAGCACTTGTTTCTTCATGTATGCTTCTTCTTCTCTTTGTTCTTCCTCTAATAATTTCTGTACCTCATCTTTCCCCAGCTCTTGTTCAATCACTTCTTGAAGTCTTCCAGCTATGTCATCTACTTCTTGAAGCCTTTCTTCCAAATCCCTCACGTCCCTAAGCCTCTTCTCCAAAGAATCAGCCTCTATCATTTTGTCTACTAAGGTGACTGTTTCCTGAAGCCTCATGATAACATCACTCTTTGCCTCCTGTTCATCCTCATCCTGGAGCTGCAACTGATCCAGGGGAGTGACTAGAAGAAGGGAAATTGTGGGAAATAATGGTCCATCAAACTAAGTCTTTGTTGCAACATTTAAAATATTTAGAAAAAAAAAGTAAGACACTTACTTGGTTCTTTAGAGTACTCAGGTGAAGAGGAACGATTCAATTGTTCGAAATACAGATGCCAATCATTCTCACTCTTGGACGCTGGTTGCAAAAACCTTTCCATTGAGCTAACTTTTGTCAAATCAATCACGGCTGATAAAAATCGGAATGAAAATACAATTGTATATGAATATTTAAAAAACAGTTTGGAAAAGGGGGGTTAGGGATTTTTGTACCTGTTTTGAATTCATTAGGTGGGATAATAGGAAAAGGAGGATGACGATCAAAGAGAGCAGACCACTGCTCTTCCTCCTCCTCCTCCTTCCTTTGCTCCAGATCACCAGATGTCATTTCATGTGATGACTGAAACTCAGCCCAGATTACCTTTTGAGAATCAGTTTGACCAGACACCGTTTCCTGCCAGGTTGCCCTGACTGTCTTCCCCTCCTCCCACAACTGAGTGTAAGTCTGATTAGACTCTTCTGTGGCTGTGAAGAAATGACCACGTAATGTGACGACGTGCCAAAGAACCTACAGCCAAGGTGAACTTTTCACTGTGCTTCAAAAGTTTTTCAAGGTCAGCGATGTGTCAAGCGTGTGCACTTTCGACAGTGGTTACAGTAAAGCTGAATGGAAGAGGCTGTGGTTTATTTCCTGTGTTAGTGTTTGAAGCCACACATGAGTAATAAGTGAGTCAAGTTAAACATAATGATGCAAGCTAGGGGAAGTAGATGTTGAGCGTTAAAAAGCGACTTCTGTGAAAACAAAGCAAAAAAGAGGAAGAAGGGCAAAGCACATTAGGAACTCCATGGTGGAACACAGTCCATAGATACCACAAAGCCACGCTGGGGTTTCGCCAGGGAAAGTACAAAGTTGACTCCACTATCTGCAATGTCACAATACTATATAATACAATACTTACCTGACAGCTAGGACATCACTAAAAGGCAAAGCCTTTAAGGATTTGTGAACAAGAAAAGCAAATGATCCGGAAGACGGCGGTTTTGTTAATAAGTGCAAAACCGCAGCTTGTGAGAAAGAGCAAAATAAACGCTGCACTGAAGCTTTTTCATACAAGTTATTCTACCTGTGAATTCAGGGGGTTTGTCAGGCAACAGTAACATCCAGTCATTGTTTTCAGACCTGCTGAATGCAGAGTTTTGCAGCAGAGACTGGAGAGTGTCATCTCCAGCTACAAGAGTGACACCAGTAAGACAATCATTTCTAATGTCATTAACAACAAACAACAACTGTCCGCACATGTACCTCCGTCTAAGTTGCGGGATAGCCTCTTGCTTGCAGAGCGTGTGAAGCGTGGAGCTGGGCGATCAATCAGGGAGCTGGCTTGGCGTGTCTGGGCCTGAGTGCGGCCGCTGTAGCGGAACTTTGAGCCCAAGACGACGAATCGTCGCGATGATGGAGGCTCCACTGATGAAACCCTGAGAATAAGATGTATTCAACGATAGGACTTTTTAATTAAGAGTCAACGTAGTAATACATTATAAAGCAGGAATAAAAGTCCAGTCTAACAGTGTACCATAGTCTGTTCTTACCTGAAGAAGGTATGATGCTCAACACAAACTTTCCACAACTTCTTTGATGCTTTGTAGTTGGGAAGTTTGAAGCCAATTGTACTCTCATATTGCTCTTGCTGTTGATAGAAATAACACAATATTTTAATTACTGCTGAACTGGCCACCCTTCAGAGAAGGAACATTGAAAGAAAGAAAAGGCAGCAGGCATAAAAAAACTCTGTTTCACCTCTGAGGCTCGGATCTTGATAAAGAAGCTGCTGCGTTTGTAGGAGATCTTAAGAACTTTAGGCCAAGGGAAACGATTGATTCTCAGTTTGTCTTTGTAAACCATCAGTCCACTGGAGCAGACTCCCAGTGTTATGTCTACACCATCCAGATCCTGCAAACAGAGAAAACAAAGTCAAATCATCTTCTGGAAACGGGCACTAGGGGGCAGCCTTTCATTTACTATGAAGTACCGCCCTTGAAGGCCAGAGTTTATGAATCTATCTTTATGAATATCTTCTTGTTTTCAGTTTTAACTATTTGCTCAGGTCATATCAAGCATTAAATGTGATTGAAGAAAAAAAAAACCTACCTTGGCTTGATGCAGGTCGACTCCATACATGGCCAGTTTCTTTGCATTTTCAAGAAACAACATATCTGCCTGTGCAGGGCTCATTGATCTAAATAGAATACAGAGTACATTTTGTCTTTACTTCAAATAACACGTATTATTTCCTGTATTTAGACAGGGGGGGTCTAAAGTCAAATGAAAAAAAAACGCTTGTGCAATACATTGTCTTTACAAGGTTTCTCATTACCTGTACGTGCGGTGCAGCTCTGTCACTTTGTCCTCCAACTCTTTGCTCTGCCCTGGGGCCAGGTTCAGATCCTTAAGATAATCAGCTCCGTGGACCTCAGGGTCATACTCCCCCAGCTCTGACTGGGCCGTGTAGGAGCCCAGCAAAGAGAGTGTGACAAAGGAACAGGGAAGAGAACCCTGCAAGATATCCTTCCTAAGCTGGAGACAGAGTAGGTACCTGGCAAATAAGTGGAAAAACCTTATTTTAGTGGCATTACAAGTTTGTGAATTACACAGAATTGACAACATTGTTTTTTACTTACTTTAACATTAAAACGTGACCACAAATCTGACTTTAAAATGACACAGGATAAACTACCTCCTCCAAATTTTACAATATTCCTCAAACCTCGTCCTGTTTACCTTGTGAGGTCTTCAGTGAGCTGTGCTGGGTCAGGAGGGTAGAACTTGGCGTTGAATGTAAACTCATACACAGCACCAGGGACCTGTTTACGAATCTCCTTAGCTGGTTCCAACCAGGTCTGGCAATGTTTGAGACACAAAGTCACCCTCAAGTTCAGTTTTCTTTCCAACCAAATGTGACATAAAGTTAACATAAAACATTAAACTCTGCAGCCTACCTTACAGGTCGGTGTTTGCCAATGAGCCAGACCAAAGTAATCCTTCTCCATAAGGTTAACATGTTCACACACCTTTGTCAACAGCTCCTGGCCTTTAACGTGTTTCTAAAGAACAAGGGTGACATGGACACAAAGAAACAAGGTGAGTCAGTCTTTTGTCAGAAGTCAAACACTTTGTGTAGTAGCACAAGATATAATTTGTTCTTACATCCAGCTCGCACTCAAACTCGGTGTCGTCCAGTAGAGTGACTTTACACTGTATGGTTTTCTGGCGCCTGGAGCCTTTGGCCTCCTCTGGTTTCTTTTCCTTTATCGGCTTCTCCTTCTTCTCCTCTGTCTTTTCCTTCTCTCCGCCTTCTTCCTGCTGTTCCGCAGGTTCTTCTGAGTCGTTTTCCTTTTCTTCTTCTATCACTTCAGGCTCATTCTTTGCTTCACTCGTTTCCTTTTGTTGTACCTCCTGAACTGGCTGAGAGGCAACAGAGGACAGTTGCAAAATATGTCAAATGCCAGGAGAACACAGTCTACAGTACTTTAATGACTTGGTGTGCTAACAAAGGTATTGTTATTGAAAACGGATTCACAGTGGTGGTTTGAGAACCCAAAACTTCCATGTGCACAACATTAACACAATATCAAATAATTTTTACTTAAAAAAAATAACATCATCTGTTCGAAAAAAAAAGGTAAAACTTTTGTGCATCGACAGTGTGGTAACATTATGATGGTGATAATGAGTATTATCAAGTTAAAGCTAACACTCACCTGTGTCTCTGCGCTGCTCACTGAGTGTTGATCAGGTGTCTGTTCAATTTCTGGCTCCATTTTTAGCTCAGGCTCTGGATCAGCAATGGGTGCTTTCACCGGCTCCACACTTGATTCTTTCACCTTTCCTTCTTTCTTTCCTTTGTTTTTGCTCTTCTCTTTCTTCTTCCCCTTTTCCTCCTGCTTCTTTGGCTTTTCCTCCTCCTTTTCCTTATCTTTTTTCTCTGTCTCTTCTTTTACGTTTTCCTTTTCACTTTTGGGTTCCTCTTTGGGTTTCTCCTCCTCTTTCGGCTTCAGTTTCTCCTCCTTGGCTTTTTCGTCCTCCTTCTTTTTGGCCTTTTCCTCTTCTTTTTTCTTGGCCTTTTCAGCCTCTTTAGCCTTTTCTTCTTCTTTTTTCTTTATCTTTTCTTCCTCTTTCTTTTTCACCTTTTCCTCCTCTTCTGCTTTCTTCTTTGCCTTTTCCTCTTCCTTCTTCTTTACCTTTTCCTCTTTTTCTTTTTTCCTAATTAACTTCTTATCAACTTTTTCGTCCTCTTTTTTTTCTGTCTTTTCTGCCTCCTTGTCTTTTTCGTCACTATTTTCCTTGTTTTCTTCTTCTTTCTTTACTGTTTTTTCTTCGGTCTTTTCTGGACTACCATGTGCATTCTCCTTTTCCTGATCCTGTTTCTTTTCTACATTTTCTCCTTCAAGTTGCACATCTTCATTTTTTGTCTTTTTATCCGACTTCTCCTCCACTTTTTTCTTCGCTTCTTTCTTTTTCTTTTTGCTGCCTTTCTTCTCAATTTTTTGCTCCTTTTTGTCTTCTTGTGTTTCTTTTTCCTTTTCTTTCTTTTCTGTTTCTTCTTTGACCTCGGACTTTTCTTCCTCAACCTTGTTTTCCTTCTCTTCAACTTTCACTTCCACTGCACTTTCCTCTATGGGATTGTCAGTTTTTTCTTCTTTTTCTGCCTTTTCCTCCTTGGATTTCTCTACCTCAACACCTTCTCCATCAGAGCACTGCGAGCGCCTTTTGAGGAAAGAGGAGAACAGGCGTGACAGGCCTTTGCCAGCAGAAGTTCGGGTACGAGGCTTTAGCTGCTCCTCCTCTGGGGATGTGGCAGACTCTACAGGCCCAGGCTCAGAGGCCTGTTCCTGGGCCTTCTTACTGCTCGACTGCTCCCCCTCTGACTTGGACGGTGATGCCTCTGGCTTCTGTTTATTCTGTGGTTCAGATTTAGGCTCTGTGCCGCTGGCCTTCTGCTTGCCCTCGGTGTCGGCCTCGCTCACTGCACTTGCCTCTGTTGTCATGGCAGCAACTGGGAAGATGATGGGACGAAAAAAAAAAGTAAGTCAGATGTAAAGAAAGGTCATGGTGCCCAACACAGCCATACATGGAACACAACAAACAAGATAAAACAAACTGATAGCCAATGAAAACCTCAGATTCACTGTGCTATCAGTGACAGGGAAATGTACCATCATATTGTAAAAACCACAAAGAGCTAAAATATTCAGATAACTGTAAAGCAGAAGCAAGAAGAGGACATTAGTGTCAACCAACAAAGGGGGCAGAATATACAGTACTGCTTTAATACGTTTTTTTTTCTTTCCATATCACGATATGGATTTTTTACATCACGATAACAATATATGTCACAATATATCGCAATAAAAAGTTGGGCAAATGTACTTTTCTCTGACTTTATTTTTCAGTGATATTTAACTGACATCACACAAGACGTAAAGCGGGCCATGAACAAAACCATAAAAAATGAAGGTGCTTAGCGAAAACTTGCTTTTTTTATTCCTCATTATTTTCACTTATTTAAACTTTGAGTATGCATAGAGATAAGACAATGAAAAAAAAGATTGGAGACGATATATATGATAGAAGAGAAAGGGCACGATATGTATATCATCATATCGTCCAGCACTTTTTGTACATACACAAGTTTTTGAATAAAAAGTATACAATAAAGCTATTTATAGATATTTAAAATGGTATAAGAATATCCCAGGTCAACAATATTTAAAATCAAAAAGCTCCTGGTTATTTTTCTTCATACATGACAGAGATGTATTTAAACAGTCGTCCTTTGTCATGCAAATGAGCTAATCTGCATCTGTGCTAAATTATTCTTCCTTAATGCCCCATCTTGACAGCTGAGACCTCAACCACTTTCACTCTTGGCCATATTTAATACTACTCAGTACTACTAAACAGTACCAGGTGGTGGTTGCTACCAAATACTGATGCCTATTGATGCGACAGTCTTTTCAAGACCCACTTTGCAAAATGATAAAACTCACACGATCGCCCACCTCACGCTATTTAACAATGGCCTTGTTATGATGAGGAGTGTCTGAGTCTCTGAGCTCACGACACCGCCAATAACACACTCATTAAACCTCAATGACACAATGGACGCATTTTGTTTTGCCAATTAGCTTTAGCTGGTTCCTCCACGTCCAGCCTGCCTGGCATTTCATCACAAACACGCCCATTCTCCACACACCAACTTAGGCTTCATTAGTTAAGCGCTTTTCGTTACTTTAAAACCAATTCCCAAGAATGGTTGATGCAGTTTTTCCCAACCTTTTTTGCACCACAGACCGGTTTTATGTCTCGTACTATTTTCACGGTCTGGTCGTTAAGTTGTGGCAGCTAAATACCACTTGATAAAATTAAATTTCCGGTGTTCTGAAATATTTTCCTGCCTATAAAATCTTCCTACCAGAATTGACTGTGCATGGGCACAACAAGGATTTCTCAAGTGCACACAGCCTATAACTGCTACCAGACTAGTATAAAAAGTTAGAATCTTGTATCAATGACTCTGGGTCATTTTGAGTTTATTGTTGTCTTCACTGAGAAAATATTTCCTAATCAAATATAGTTGCATTATTGAAGATGGAATCCTAGCCATTCTATTGTTCAGTTCTTTTGTTGATATGAGTATGGATCAAGTGGAAGTAATAGCCAGATGGGGCCAAAAGGAACATTATTCCTCTGTGGCCCGACACCAATTCACCACCCACGGACCAGTACCCGGCCCAGTGCTTGGGGACCACTGGGTAAATGGGTTAAGGAAAAAACTAATAGTCTATTTGCACTAGCTTTCAGTCCTAGCTTTAATGAGATGGCTGCTCATTCTGATTTGACAAGACCTTTTGACTAATGTGGTGATGTTTGCATCTTCCATATGTAGTTCAAGCCCCACTCAAGCTTTGTGTGATGGGGGAGGGGAACAGTCAGACTGGCGGGCAGGCCAATCTTCCAGATGTACCAGGCCACTCAAAAGGGTGTACGGTGTGCCTCGCCCCTATACCATACCCTTCCCTGTAGCCTTACTGGACAGCAGGGATGGAGAGCAGGGGGTGCATGCAAAACCCAATCCTCTTTCGCCCTCCCATTGTTTGTGTCCAGTGACCAATAACTGTGGGGCACACTATTACTAATCCTGCCCACCCTTCCCCCTACAAGACCCCTATAGGCATATTCCCCAGGTCACAAAACACACACCGGTACGCACCACTGCTTCCAGCCTCCTCAGGGTCTTTTAATGCTCTGTCATCTCAATTCTGATTGTCAGGAAACAGACTTGTCCCTAATGGACCAGCTGAGCTTGTGTCTGTTGCCTCCACCATTTTGAATTTCTTATCTGACATCACTGCTATCAGCCAGCTGAGCAGCACCGGCAGCAGCAGCATCATCATGACTGATTGAGACAGCAGTCGCCGCCACACCAGGATCTCCTTAGATATCACATCAATCCTGGACGGAATCATATTCAAATTCTGGTCTGGAGATGATTAGGTGAAATATTGCTTTTCCGTAAAAAAAAAAAAAAAAATCTATGTTTTATTTAATTAGCGTATCCAATGAGCTGAATTATAGATGAACTAGGCCACCCTGCAGCAAGACTGAGCCTCTTAAAGACTGCTAAATATGGTGGTATCACAAGGGCTGGATTTAAATTTAAATCAGGATGTGATTTAAAGTTTATATGACCCTCGACTAATTTAATGTAACCATCATTAACCATTGAATGTTGAAGAGCTGTTGTTCCACACCCAGGGGAATGAGTAAGTCCTCAATGGTAAAAGTAAATTCTAGGGAGAAAGATAGCCACATTTTCAATAACTTATATTCAAGGGCAGTGGTGGCCTAGTTGTTACAGAGCTGGACTGGAGTCGGGAGGGTTCCGAGTTCGAAACCACTGACTGCCAGGTTACAGCTGCCCACTGTTCACTTTGGTGATGGGTTAAATGTAGAGGTGACATTTTGTAGTGTTTGCTTTCCTTCAAATAACAATGTAAACAAAGATTGTATTTGACTCTTTACTCAATTTGGAAGTGATGTTTATTCTTTTTATTGCAAACTCATGTCAATCAATGTCAATTTCTCAGGAATCTGTCTAAAAAAAGTTTAATTTATCTGTCAGTGAATCTGTGGATAAACGTTTGTAATGAAATAAGATGAGGAGCCTGATTGAAGACACAGAGGAGGTGGAAGAAGAGGAGGAGGAGGAGGAGGGAAGAAGTTATATAAATAGCTACATGTGCTCAGAATACTGGGATTCATTACTAAGCCTTTACAGAAAAGCTCTCGTCTTTTCTGTGGGACAGTGCAGCTCACTCACCAAGGTTATCAGCATTCATGTGGACCAGAATATAAGCAGAGTGAACTATTAGTAGTAGATAAAAGTATTTTGGGGGGTAGAAAATTTTAAATAAAAAATAATCCCTAATTTAAATAATAAATACATTGATTTAATTTATGGTGTAAGCAAGTCAAAATATTTAACTACTACTTTAATGTCTCTTGCAACTCAAAATGGAGGGAAATACAGACAGTTTTTTTAAAGCCTGGTTGGTGGCAACATCTGCAAACAAGCCAAATATTTATATATTATTATATATTAAGGAAATGCGTTTCCCACACTAGTTCATTCCTCAGAGGCTGTGGTGAAACGGAATTAAATACACAGAATTATGCACCTTTAAATATTTTTTTTTTTTGAGTGTGGTCTCCGTCTCCTCCCTTCTTCACCATCACTACTAAATATAGCTTTACCTCATAGGAACACTTAGAAGGGTTTCTGGGTACAGAGAGGAGGCTTAAGGACTTAGAAGGAGTTTAGAGTTAATCGGCCCTCAGGTGACCAAGTCAGATTATCTTCATCTATCAAGCTGACTACAGTGCCCATCTCACTGTCTCTCCCGTCCTGGGAAATCAATCTTAAATCTTAATTTTTGTAGAGTTTGCATCACTGAGAGAACAACGTTCTCCAGGTTTGTGAAAGAGATGGGAGAAAAGGCTGGCAGAGCGTTGTTGGCTCAGCTGTGCTGATTCATGGACTCATGGATATTTGGCCACACCTCCCTGGCTGAGAATCACTCATGAAGTGAAGTCAGTACTGTAGCCACATGGTGTCTTCTATTAACCTCTCTTAGTAAACACAGACACATGCCAACATGCACGCAAACACGTGCGAGGTAGAGCCCCCTTCAGCTAACGCACAAAGATACGTTAACTTCAGCCAAATCTTGAACTCCTTAGAGAAAAACTCTTTCTCTGAAATTAATATTTAAATCCAAAGACTCATTGTTAATTCCGTGGCTCGAGCTTTCTTTAATAAAATTGTTAAGACCCAGATAAAGGCAAAGAGTTTGCAAAGGTGTTCATCTGAGCCCTGGCTCCCAGTGTAAGATTATGCCAAAACCAAATCCTAAACTAATCAATACACACAGATGGTCTGTGAGGCTGGTGCTGTAACATGAACCAACATGGGAAAAGAATGAAGTAGCCCGATTGATTTACTGTGGTCGCCCTGAAAGCATCCCAGAATCCATTTTCACCATTATCTCAGCCAAAGCCCATTGAAAATAAACAGTATAACTGTGCAGCACTGCACAAAGTAGAAGAAATGTTTTATTTAGGAGCCTTTCAAGGATTTGATTGGTTAAAGGAACAGTACCTTACGATCACTGTCCCGAAGGAGGTTTACTTCATTTAAAAAAGTGTGAGAACGTATGGTGTGGGGTCTTTTCTGTAGTGAGTCACCCACACCTAAGTCAGTGTCTAAATGTACAGTGCAACTCCCAAAAGAGGATTAGCACCAGTAGTCTCTTCAGGGACCGTGATGATCTCACTGCAACGGCGTAGAGCCAAAAACATCCTGCAGCTTTACTTGCACAGCTTTAAACTCACAACACTGCTGATTCAGCTCTAACCAACATGCCAATCACAGACTTCTTATCTCCTAGTCATTTTTTAACCCCAGCATTTCCTCCTGCTGCTCATGGGAGCGGCCGTCAGGCTGAGTGCATCACGAACGCCTCCCTCAACCGACGCACGTCATATTTGCAACGCTTCATAAAAGATTATCTCACTATATTTATCCGGCATCATCTCCATTGCCGAAGACCGCCCTTATTGGATGAGTTTTGCAGTACGTGTCACGATTCGTCGAGGTTGGCCATGCACAAGAGCAGACGCATATTCACATGTGTTGCCCTCCAGCGGAAAAAGACGAGATATTTTTAACCCATATGCTCCACTTGGGGTAAAAGCATGTCACTTCTAGTACAAAATGGAAACCAAAGAGAAGAGTTCTTCTGAGAACACAAGGATTTCTCAAAAGACACCTTTGACAAAAAAACACAAAAGACAAAGAAATGCAACACACTAAAACATAGAAATTGCATTTAAAAAAAGAGTAAAAATATATAATTCAATGCTTAATGACTCTTGTGTTCCCACAGCCTCTAAATTTTACATGCAAGACATTTCAATGCTTTTGTATTGATGGTTTTGACAGTGCTCTAAATGATTATTTATCAATAATTGATAAATATTTCCGCAAGCTCTTTAAACAACTAATATGCCTCTGCGTGTCACTCTCACATCAACAAAAAAAAATGTGCAGTAAAGACATGCAAACATCAAAGACATCACTGTCTTGGAGCTAAGATACATAGAAAATATTAGAAATATGTTCAATAAAACATGTCTGTGGGTCCGTGTCGGGCCATAACCCACCATTTGAGAATCACTACTTTGAAAGCCAGCACCTTTAAGGCTAAAATTAAACATTTTCAATTTATTTGTTGATTTCATTAGTTATTACCTACTAAGTAATATACTACAAATGTAATACTTTTACAACTTATAAAATAATGTGCATAATATGGAATAACTAGTTAAACTATAAAGCTTGAAACCTTGCTTGAGTGAAACCAGTTACACATTTATTGTGTTATTTTAATTTTAAATCTATTTAACATCTCTCTACATGACTCTCACACCAACAAAAACAATTTTCAGTAAAGGCAGGTGATACATGAAAGACACCACTGCCCTGCAGTAACAAAATAAGTAGGAAAAAGTCCAAATATCAAATGTGTTTAGCAAAACAAGTCTCGGGTCCTTGTCGGGCCATGAACCACCATTTGAGAATCACTGCTTTAAAAGCCAGCGCCGTTGATGCTAAAAACAAACCTTTTTTTAACACATTCGTTTGTTTTGTTAGGTAAATTACTTAAGAACAAAATAGATTTACATCAATATTGAATAAAAACAACCATTTACAACACAATTACCATTAAAATGAGGAGTAACTAGAGAAAACTGTAAAGTTTATGTTTCGTTGTCCTTTACAACCTCTGGCTCGAGTACAACACCCGTCACTCACTTATAACGCGTCTTATAAATATAAAAACCAACACAGTTAATTGAAACAGAGACTATTTCTATTCAAGGAAAAAAACGAGCATTTTTAAGACCACTTTAATTTAAAATTGGTCATTTAAAAACCCACAATAACCGCTGCACGATGACGGGCTGCGTCGGACCAACGTGCCAGGGTATTTAAACAATCTGTGGATGAAAATGGCGCCGAATCTTCTAACAAAAACAAACAAACACCAACTCATCCAACCAGCGCTGGACGACAATAAAGCCTGAACTGAGCCTCTCACCTGCTCTGGAATCAGCGTCAACGGGACAGGAAATGGTACAAAATCCGACCAAAAGCTCCTCAAATCTCGACTACGTTCATAGCAGGGAGAATGTATGGAAGCTCCACATGCTTTGTTGTACTGAAGGTGTCCGACGCTCGTAAAGAGGCGGAGTCTGGCTCCGAGGCTCTGACCCGAGCCGAGTGACCACAAGTGAGCAGTAGTGGCGGCGGCAGCGTCGTGGTCGTCATCACCAGGAGGAGACACGTCCGTTTATTACTGCTCCACAGAACTCTAGTCTGTCATGGACTGAAATACGGAGTAAAGTCACAGCTCCACAGCATCGGCTTCACATCTGTTCTATAATAAGAACCATTAAGATACATTAACCACCGTCACAACAGCCAACTTCAGCCGAAGTTCGCCCTGAAAGCGTTACTAAAATGGCGGGTAGCGTCTCAAATGTGGGTCACTCGGCACTTGTGAGTGTACCAGAGAAATTAACATGAGAGATTTGAGTCTGGTGCTATTGAATTAAATATAAAATTACTATTAAACTATGTTGTGTGGTTTCTACAACTGTTTACTTGTATATAGCTGGACCAGCCTTTATTTCAGTCTTAACAATTATGTTTTTTGTATAAAACTAGTATCCTTAAATAATATATTTTACATACATACAATATGTATGCATAATTTATTCTCTTCAGGGGTGATAAGGAGGGACAGGACCAGGTATGGGATCATCATGTGGTCTGATTTTAAACTTTTATTAAATATGAAGTAAAATATATTATCTAATTTTGTCCTGATTGAAGAGTGTCAGCTAAGGTGAAGGAAATGGTTTACAGAGCACGGAGCAAGTTGAGGGCCACCACCCACACTATCATTTCACCGAAGGGCCGCGTCAGCTATCAGTGATCAATACGAAAGAAAAAATTTGATGAAAAAACAGTTTCCCATAGATTCTGTGTAATACAACACTGAACCAGAAGGAGACTGTGGATCAGGGTTTCGAGAACTATAGAGTTTACCATAAAATGTGAGAACAAATCTTTAAAATATGAATATAAATTCAACTTTCACATCAAGGTGCGGGCTGCAAATTATCCGTCCACCAATAGGTAGAAGACAGGAGGCAGAGCTGGAGGTGGATAAGTTAATGAATGGACAGGATTAGGAATGGGGACATTAGAGGGACAACACAGACAGGAAGGTTTGGAGAAAAAGCTAAAGAAGCCAGGTTGAGATGGTTTGGACATGTTCAGAGAAGGGACAGTGGATGGATGATCCTAGAGATGGAGCTACCAGCTGGGAGACAAAGAGGAGATTGATGGATGGATCCAGTGAGGGAGGACATGGAGGTAGTTGGAGTCAGAGAAGAAGATGGAGAGAACAGGGGGAGAAGGGAAATTATCATTTACTGTGGTAACCCCTGAAAAAGGGACAAGCTGAAAGGAAAAGAAAAAGTAAAATGCAAAATTCATAATGAACTAAGAATTTATGTATGTATCACAACCTTGATTAAGGAAATGGCAATAGATTCTAATCAGTTTTATAAGCGAAAAAGAAAATGAATTTCCAAAATGTTCTTGTGGTTCTTCATGATAATTAATTAATCAATAATCATAACTTATAATAAGTCTACAAACCAGGGACAACACATATGTTATTCAAATAAATCTCACATGCTCAGAAAATATTACATACAATAAGCTAATTATTTCTTGATGAAACTTCATATCTAATGAGTGAGACACACTTAACCAGATGGATAAACTTTCTAAATCTTTATTGTTAATAAAACTAAACTAAACTAATAGTTTAATTTAGTTTATTTTTTAGGTTATGTTCTTATGTATCTTATGTTTTTTTTTCTCAGTTTCTCGGAGTTTGTGTCAGTGCAGACTTTCCCGTGTCAGGGTTTATTGGTTGGGGTTTTATGAACCATATCATTTCCTGCTGCACCAGATTACCCAGTGTAAACACGATCTGAAGTTAGGAGGGATCTCTGCCAGTGTTCCAAAACACATCTCTTATTCTCATACACAGCAGTGAAGGCTACAATCAAAAAGTGTTTTTTTGATTGTTGTAAACGTAGATCTTTCCAAATGCAGTTGATGGTTTGATTTCTCGAATAGTAAAGGGTTCCCACTGATAACCTTTCTACTACAAAAACTGCCAGTGTTCACAGAGGGAGGACAGTGAGTACAATCATTAACACAGAGCAATGTCCACAAGAAGAAAAGGAGGAGGAGAGCGAGGGTGGGGCAAACAATAAACCCTCCCGTGAGCCTACCCAGGCTCCAACCAACACCACGGTGGATTCATGGTTTGAAGACCACAAATCAGAGCAAATAAGTTTCATGATAACAAACGAAGAACCAAAGGACTGAAAAAGATAAATATTTAAAATCCAAAAGCCACGCACACACATGGCCAAGCTGCCTTCATGGACCCCGGACTGGTCCCCACCCATCTGCCTGACCCCATTAGGACTCTGAGGCAGACGGGGGGGAAGAACGGGGGTTCATTATTCTCTCAACCACATGGGGCAAAACACATCACCTTTGTCTCACGGATACAAGTTCATGTGTCATGTACACAGCTGGGTCACATGTCATAGCTGGACATTTATCTGCGCCTCAGTGAAGAAGAAAGTCTTACCAGTTTACAGGTTAGTTTCAAAATGCAGTGATTCCAATCTGGGAAAAGTCTGATGTGAGTAGAAACAAAAAAAAATATTCCAAACAAGAATAAAAGAAAACAAAAATATCTGCTGCGGCCTTATTTTCTCCAGACTTTGATCAGCAGTAGCGAGAACACACAAGACTTTCAGGCAGATGTTAAACATTCACCAAAAATTAAACTACAGTAAGAAAAAAAGTGCTTGACGTCAGGACGAGCTCCAAGTGTGGGGTTTGGTTCTCCCTTTATTTCCGCATTGAAGGAACGCTCCTCATGGACACAGAAGAAGACAAAAACTACAGGAAACAACCTGCGTCGCCTCCAGTTGCTTAGAAACCCCCTGCTCTGCCCTGCCCTGCGCCTACTACTGCAAGGAGCAGGTGTCAAGCTGGACCCAGGAGACGGAGGAGAGGCAGTATACAGAAGGGAGGTGGGGGAAAGGGAGGAGGAGAAGAGCAGCACTCACTTACTCAGTCATTCCCTAGAGACCACAACAGACTGGAACCACACACTTACGGGGCAGTCATGAAACACACTGACACACACTGACATACACTGTTCAGAGACAGGGGTCAACAAGCTGCAGAGTGTTACTCCAGCTGAGTGTATACAGTTTATCAATCACCTCAGTAACCTGGTTCAGAAGAAGTGGAGAAGTGAGGCATTATCACGAGAACAGCTTCAACACTGCTTTATATATATATATTTTTATTTTTGAGAATTTTTGGAGCATGTCAGAGAGAAATGGCTGCAGGAGGGTTATTATTGGTTCTCCTGAGCTCAGCTCTCAAAAGCATCAAGGGGATGGATGATAACAGAGCATCAATATTCATAGCCCACCATTACGTTATGAAGAATTTATGAAGCACTTTTAGTCTGATTCAGCCTCTCTTTAGCGAGCAGATGTTTTTTCACTTTTTTGCTTTAGGTCAACTTTGAATGCTGTGTAAAGGTTTTATATTATGCCAACTTATGCTTCTTAAAACCATTTGCCTTGTATTAATATGTACATGATTTTCAAGTCAACATTTGACCTATAAAAGCCCAGTCCTGAACTAAGAAAAAACGCTCCTGGCAAAAAGTTTCACAGTACACTGAACAAATGATTGCATACATTCTACTACGTGCTTCATTGTATCTGTATGAGCTGGATCAGCTCACGTTACAGCGACTGGCCGGATTGTTTTAGTGTACACTGCCACCTGGTGGACAAATAGTGAATTCAATCTTTTCTACAAGGGAACATCTGGAGACAAGGACGATTTTTAGGGTTTCATTCTTTAATCTCTTTAATAATTAAAAAAAAATCCAGATTAGATAAGACGTGGTCTGATTTCACACTAAAATAAAATATGAAATACAATATATTATATACATTTGTCGTTATCACTATTAGCACCAGATATGAGATTATGAACATCTCAGATTGATCTCCGATTGAGATGGTTTGGACATGTTTAGAGGAGAGACAGTGGATACATTAGTAAGAGAATGATCCTAGAGATGGAGCTACCAGATAAGAGACAAGGAGGAGATTGATGGATGCAGTGAGGGAGGACACTGTCAGTAGTTTAGGTCAAGTTTGTAAATAAGTGCCAAAAACTCCTTTTGTTACATTTCTACACAATGAACAATAAGAGGATCAGAAGGTTTTAAGGCAAAAGTTGTTCAAATTAGTTAAAAAAGTCAGGTAAAAGGATCAGTTATTTAACATAGAAAAACCATATACACTCTAGCATGAAATATTTTCTCTGATATCAACACAAACATGAGTACCTCCAAAATTAAAATCAACATGGACTTATGTAAAAACACAATCTTATGCCAATTTGTCTTGAAAAAATAAACACTTAAGCACTACACTCTGCGCCATAATGCATGCTGGGAACATGTGTTCAAAAGAGATAAAGAGATATTTTTTGCAAACAGATGCCTGAGGGAGACGTGATCACCACCCCTCCCAAAGCTAGTCAGACATGGATGCCAAAAGCTCGTATGAAACTGCACAACGCTGACATGCACTTCATACATTTTCAATCTTTTAACATGGGACTATAACCTTTAAAAACAACACTGACAAACAACAGCCCTTAAACTATTACTACACTTGTAGTATGTGGTGTGTGTCAGACTGACTATAGTTTCTAAGCGTAAGAGCAGTTGGACACAACTCAAAATTTGTTTTAAGACTCACATAAATTCAACGTAGTCCATGGTTGAGAAAGTCCACAGTCCAGGCAAGAAGACAAGACGGCAAATGCAGAAATGTAAAAAGAAAGAGTAGAGAGTAAGTACAGAAAATGCACATTCATAAGTAGGAGGCTATCATTTAAATGATTAAGTGAACAATGTGACTATATGTCAAAACATTAAAAAAAATTAAAGAATTCTATTAAATACATTTTTTTGATATCATTCTATAAGCAGTGTGTGGCTCAAAAATACTACGTGTGTAGTATTTTTGGGAACATTTTTAGTTTTTTAAATAGTTGTAAAACAATCTTGAAAAAAACAATACAAGTTTGACTATAATAAATTGGGTTCAACATAACACAGATCAGCTCTTGTCAGAATTATGAATAACAAAAACTCAACCTATTAGATCTACTTCATACTAATGGCAGACATTCTTAAATGCCATTATTTGTTGGTTATTTATTGACTCTGATACCAACAATCAAAGTTACCAAAGTTACGCTTTGAAAGTCCCTCTGTGGATTTAGAGTTGTTACTTTTTCTTGTAAATAAAATATATACAAGTATGTAATCTATATTTGTTTAGGTTTGTATAATCCATTATATTTCCACGATATTGATGTATCTGATTTTCACAGCATATATGTATATATATATATATATATATATATATATATATATATATACTGTATATATATGAGGGGCTGATAAAAAGTTTGATAAACATTTACAAACAACCACCAAAGATGTTTTCAGCAGCAAATCTCTGGGCCCCGACCCACTGTTTGGGTTCGACAACACCAGATGAGTCAGACGATGCTAGGCTAATTAGTTTACCATTAACATTTGAACCAAAATTCCCGTTTCTCCATCTTATCCCGTGACTAAAGAAGACGTGGTGAATTTATTCGTTCAGTGTTGTCTAGG
>JAFBJS010012116.1:0-10489 GCA_016785265.1 Paraplagusia blochii
ACAATGACTGCTGTCCAGACGGATCCATCCAGAACCACATGATTCATCTGGACTGAGGTCACACTGGTCAGGATTCCAGATAGCTTGATCTTAAAAAAAAAAAGAATAAAAAACAGAGACTTGTCAGAATCTCTGTCCTACTGTCAGAGTCAGTTCATTTCCTCTTGTGTTTCCATCTCACCAGCAGCAGATTCTTTGATGAACATCCCAACCAGCAGAAGAACAACAGTCACCACAACAGGCCGCATGGCTGCAGACTGACTGATCCTCACTGTCTGTAGAATCAGCTGAAAGACTTGATGATCAATGTGTGCAACTGTGTTCAATGGGAAAGCTTCAATAATAATAATTAAAAAAAAACATGTGAATGTGATGGTTTGAATGTTCAAAAATTATGAAAAATTTATAGATATTGTCCCTGCAGCTGTTTATACAGTTTAAACTCAGGTGAAAACATCAGTGATGTCTGTCATTAAAACTGAGACATAATTTTAATGAACAAATGATGTGACAGTAACTATGATCAAACACATGCAGATTTCTATGTTGCGTTTTATTGTCGAAATTAAATTAAAAATAAAATTGGAGATGCAATTATGAAATCATTATTGCATCTCCAGACTCTTCTGTCTGTTGTGACTCTTCTCTCAACAGCCAGTTGGAGACCAACCCTTCTCTGGGTTCATACAGTCAGAGTTTGGAACACCACAGTTGATTCAGTTCTAAGATTCAAGTCCTGACAGTTGAAGACATGAAAACCACTTTCTAACCAGTCTTTTCAGTCACTTCCTTCTACAGCAGAGCCAACAGAGAAGACAGAGGTGATGATGATGATGATGGACAGATGTGCAATGACAACAGGAGGAAAGGTTTAAGGTCCAAGTGACAATGATCCAACTGCACTTTTATTTTTTAACTTTGAGTTATTTTAGTTTATTTTTTTTTACTAATTATTTATTCCACGCTGAGCTCCTTCTAATCTTCTGACCCTCAGAACTTCTCTACCATCACTGTAAAAGCATTAATGAGATCAAAACCTGAAGATGAGAAACAACACAAAGTTTTGAGTTTCAGATCAGGAGGTTGAGATGATAATTTACAAGAATGAAGAACAATCTGAAAAGTGATGAAGGAAAACAAGATGTTTGGTGATGCTGAACTTTATTCTAGGAAATTATGGGAATCAGGGAAACTAGTTACAGAAGAGCAGGTTAGATCATCATCTAGAAATCATCACCCTGTCTTCACACACAGAAAATACCAAACATTGTTACATGATCTAGAGATAAATCTAATCCAGTTGTCTTCAGGTGTGTCTCTGGACCATTTTGCGCCTGAAAAACAAAGACAAGAGTTAGAAACCCCATTATAAAAGTATTAAATGTGTTAAATTTTTTAAATCAACATTGATATGACATCATGAGATTTCCAGTCAACAGAACATAGAGAAAATATATTTTCTCTAACGCTGCATTAATGAGTTTTAGGCCAGAATTTTCTTTATATCCATAGAAACTTACTCCAAATTGCCATGCAGTTAGTGTTCTCCCCAAAGTCATGGAAGGATTCCACATTTCCACTTCCATCAATCCACTGAAACTGTTGAGATCCATCCTGAGAATAAAGTTGAATAAAATCAATTCAGACTCAGTGAGAAACAACCCATCACACTGATCTGTCCTGGTGGTTGACTCTGGTTGTTAATAAATATGTTGCCTTCATATTCGTTTTTTAAGGCTTTTAATTTCTTGCAGCTCAAGACATGTATGGTTTCTGTTTTCTTTGGGCCAAGTTGGCATTATGGGCATTTGGGGATTCCAACCCCTGTCCCAGACAATGAGACAACTTAAGGATTCAAGGAATAAAATGATCAGAGTCTGTTTTTGAAGACAATCTTAGATGACTTCATGGAGACATCATATGACGTTGTCACAGCTCACCTCTAGTCTTCTAGCTCCAACCCAGAATATGGTTCGAAATCCATATATGTGGGAAAAGAGACATGCCAGTGAGGCCATGGTTGCATCATCTTTGATTGTCATCAGGTGTCCACCTTCATTCTGACAAAAAGCCTGAAGAAATAGAGAAGAGATAAAATGTAAAGAATAACTTCCTGTTGTGACCCCAGTGCTTGTTTTTTTTCTTTTTTTGTGAAACAATCTTTTCTGTTACAATCATTAAAAACACAACCATTTGTTTCTGTGTAACTTCATTACCTCGGCCTCATCAAATGTCTTTGCATATGGCAAAATCATCACACAGCGACTGCTGTCCAGACGGAACCATCCAAATCCACATGATTCATCTGGACTGGGGTCACACAATGAATCTTGGAAAAAAGAATCAAGTTCTTGTCAGAATCTCTGTCCTAGTGTCAGAGTCAGTTCATTTCCTCTTGTGTTTCCATCTCACCAGCAGCAGATTCTTTGATGAACATCCCAACCAGCAGAAGAACAACAGTCACCACAACAGGACGCATGGCTGCAGACTGACTGATCCTCACTGTCTCACATCACGTGAAAGGAAAAATGCTCAACATATGTAACAATGTTAAAATGTTCACGTGATCCTGCCTTCAGCATTTTTTCTGAAACATGGAAATTAACTGAGGAGAACTTCAATAAAACACATGTAAATGTGATGGTTCCAACGAGGAGATAAGGGACAACTGGAGTCTCCACTGGAGACTGGAGACACATCATTTGTTAATCAAAATTAAATCTATGTTTTAACAACAGACATGACTGATGTTAACACCTGATCATATACTGTATAAACAGCAACATAGACAATTCCTATAAAATATGACCTTCAAGGGTTTGTCTCCAGTCTTCTGTTGTCTCAACATTAAAACCATCACATTTACATATCTCGAGGCAGGATTATGGGAACATTGAAACCGTCGTCACATAAATTGAACATCAAGTCTTTCAGCTGATTCTACAGACAGTGAGGATCAGTCAGTCTGCAGCCATGCGTCCTGTTGTGGTGACTGTTGTTCTTCTGCTGGTTGGGATGTTCATCAAAGAATCTGCTGCTGGTGAGATGGAAACACAAGAGGAAATGAACTGACTCTGACAGCAGAGAACATGACAAGTGCGTGTGTGTGTTTTTTTTTTAAGATCAAACTTTCTTCTGGAATCGTGACCAGTGTGACCCCAGTCTAGATGAATCATGTGGTTCTGGATGGATCCGTCTGGACAGCAGTCACTGTGTGATGATTTCCCTAAATGCAAAATCATTTGATGAGGCTGAGGTAAAGAAGACAGTTTAATTGAAACACAGTTATTGATGAATATAATACTAAAAGCTGTTCAAATGAAAAAAAAAAGTGCATCTAATGTTATATCTTAGAAATGTAATAAATCCTCCTCTTCATGTCTCCTTACTCCCTTCTTCAGTCTTTTTGCCAGAATGAAGGTGGACACCTGATGACAGTAAAAAATGTCTCAACCATGGTCTCACTGGCATGTGTTTTATTCTATGAAGTTGAGTTTCACGCTAATTTCTGGTTTGGAGCTAGAAGACTAAAGGTGAGCAGTGACAACATCAGATGATGTCTCTATAACATCTGACTGATCGTTTTATTCCTTGTATCTTTAAAGTTGTCTTATTGTCCAGGACATCAACAACCAGAGTCAACCACCAGGACAGATCAGTGTGATGGGTTGTTTCTCACTGAGTCTGAATTGATTTTATTCAACTTTATTCTCAGGATGGATCTGAACAGTTTCAGTGGATTGATGGAAGTGGAAATGTGGAATCCTTCCATGAGCGAGGAAGGAACAATGACTGCATGACTATTTGGAGTGAGTATTTATGAGCATATATAAATTTGACAAACATCCTTTGAAAACATAAATTAACCAACATTACACAATATATATAATATTTTTATTCTGTTCACTAAATATTATGAGGTCATATCAGTGTTTAATTTTAGAAACACATATTTTTAATCAGTTTGAGTTTTATTAATCACAATTAATATTCCTCTTCAATGTTCAGTCAGAACCTTGTTCATGGGAGAAGGTCTGCAGAGCTTCATTGACTTTGTGACTGATTTATGTGACCGTCCTCTATTTTTCCTGTGTGAGAAGAAGACAGTGTGATGGTCTCCAGCTGATGAACCAACCCTGCTCTGCTAGAACTAGTTTTCCTGTAACTGCTGTTCAATGTTCAGACCTGGTTTAAACACAAACACTAACAACTTTAAAGACCAGTGTTTAGTTGTAGTTTATTTCTTTAGTCAAAGTTTAACCAGAGAATTTCTAATTAGACAGTTGAGAGAAAGAAAAACCTCTTTTTTTCCTGTGTAACCACTGTCTTCATGGAACACAAGCTTCTACATTTACTGCAATAAATGTTGACTCTCAGCAGAACTGTTTTTTGATTCATTGTTCTCCTCTGTAGGTTCACTAACACTGAGTTCTTTTCTCTCTTCTCCCTGAAACACATCATCTGAACTGACCACTGATTTCTCATCATCATCAGACTTTATTCTCCTAGAATACATTTATTAGAACTTTATTCCTAAAGCGGTCCTCTGTTGGACCCTAATAATTGGTGTTGGTCTATATGGTTGTTTAGGTTCATAATGTAGTGTGTGTGAATTGTTTGTTGTGGGCATGTGTTTTGTATTTGCCAGGATCACATGATTGATTGGATTGTTGGGGGGGTGTCCAGTCCTGGTTGTTGTTTGGTTGATGGTCTTCATGATGGACCTGAAGAGTCTGCAGTTGGTGAGGAGCAATGATAAGAATTACAAGGTTTTGGCAGAATATAAGTAAGGAAATGATCAAACACCCATGTTTTTGTTTTGGACAAGAGCAACTGGACATAGTGGGTTTCTTGAAGACGTTTCACCTCTCATCATCATGGAATCCATCACCTCTGTAGCTAACTGACTGTTGGAAAATAGACTTTTCAATCCTGAACTCAAACTGCTGTATTTAAATTAGAGTTAGATTGGTTAGATTTTTTGTATGATAACAATGGCACAGTGTAAATAGTTATATTTTGTTTTACTGCAACATAAGTATAAAATTTAAGAAAACTTCCTCAACCAGTGACCTGTTCTTGTCTCTGTTGTTCTGTATTTGAGATTCAATTTTATAAAGACTTTAATTAAAACAGACAAAAGGGACCGAGTGAACTTTTACAAATAACCTGACATTAATGAAACAGCTTTGAATGAAGGTTTATATTTTCTGGTTTTATGGTTGAAATAATGAAGGGTGTGGTTGAGTGAAGACAAACAGTCCTCTGGGTTAGGGTTAGAAAATTGTTTTCTTTTTGCAAAAATATATATTTTACTGTAAAAAAACAGTAAAAAATTTTTTACTGTTTTGGCATTTTTTTTGGTAAATACCAATAAAGCTATAATAAATAACTATGAGTTTTGTATCAATGTTTCTCAACCTAAAAACTTCTGAAGAAATTAACTATTCATTAATTAGTTAATTATTAAAACCAATGTTAATGAGACACAGTAAAACAAGGTGATAAAATATGTTGAACATCTGGAGACTTTCCTTGTAAAACACACACACACAGAAGGTGTTTAACAAAACTCTCTAGTGACTCAATCTTCTCAGGAAGCTGAGAAATGTAATGTCCATCAAAAGACTCTAATGATGGTCAACTGGTGACTGATCCAGTCCAGTCTGATCTTTAACATCACATCATGGTCCAACCTTGTCACAGACGACAGAAGGTTTAAGAATGAGAATAAAGTCACAGAGAAGAAAACAGAACCAGTTCAGGAGAATGAAGATGATGTTGATGAGAAATCAGTGGTCAGTTCAGATGATGTGTTTCAGGGAGAAGAGAGAAAAGAACTCAGTGTTAGTGAACCTACAGAGGAGAACAATGAATCAAACAACAGTTCTGCTGATAGTCAACATTTATTGCAGTAAATGTAGAAGCTTGTGTTCCATGAAGACAGTGGTTACACAGGAAAAAAAAAGAGGTATTTCTTTCTATCAACTGTCTAATTAGAAATTCTCTGGTTAAACTTTGACTAAAGAAATAAACTACAGCTAAACACTGGTCTTTAAAGTTGTTAGTGTTTGTGTTTAAACCAGGTCTGAACATTGAACAGCAGTTACAGGAAAACTAGTTATAGCAGAGCAGGGTTGGTTCATCAGCTGGAGACCATCACACTGTCTTCTCACACAGGAAGAATCGATCATGGTCACATGGTTGAGTCCAAAATCTAGCCAGGCCTGAACGTCCAGCAATTCTACCGTTGGCTAAACAACAAGCAAGATGTAACATGTATACATGCAAAATACACTTTAAACAACTTTAAAAAATGATATCCATGTGTTTGTAAATAGTGTCATAATTAATTTTCTCTTTTTAATACATAATTGTATTGAAGGCTTACATTGAATTGTCAAGCAGTCATTGTTCTTCCCTCGATCGTAGAAGGATTCCACATTTCCACTTCCATCAATCCACTGAAACTGTTGAGATCCATCCTGAGAATAAAGTTGAATGAAATCAATTCAGACTCAGTGAGAAACAACCCATCACACTGATCTGTCCTGGTGGTTGACTCTGGTTGTTAATATCCTGGACAATAAGACAACTTTGATGATACAAGGAATAAAATGATCAGTCAGATGTTATAGAGACATCATCTGATGTTGTCCCTGCTCACCTCTAGTCTTCTAGCTCCAACCCAGAATTTGAAAAGACCTACATATTGGTAGGAATAGAGACATGCCAGTGAGGCCACGGTGGAGACATCTTTGACTGTCACCAGTTGTCCACCTTGACTCTCACAAAAAGACTGAAAAAAAGGGTAAAGAGACATGAACATATATTCTATTTCAGAGACACCATTGTTGAGACACTGTTTGTTTATGGTTAAACAGTCTTTTGTGTAACAATCACGAAAGAAACCTGAGAGTTGAAGTGACTTCTTTACCTCAGCCTCATCAAATGATTTTGGATTCAGGGAAATCATCACACAGCGACTGCTGTCCAGACGCATCCATCCAGAACCACATGATTCATCTGGACTGGGGTCACACAATGAATCTTGCAAAAAAGAACAAAGTACTTTTCAGAATCTCTGTCCTACTGTCAGAGTCAGTTCATTTCCTCTTGTGTTTCCATCTCACCAGCAGCAGATTCTTTGATGAACATCCTAACCAGCAGAAGAACAACAGTCACCACAACAGGACGCATGGCTGCAGACTGATTGATCCTCACTGTCTGTAGAATCAGCTGAAAGACTTGATGATCAATCTGTATGTGACAATGGTTTAAATGTTCACATAATCCTACCTACGGCATTTTGAATTAACTGAGGGGAACTTCAATAAAACACTTGTCAATGTGATGGTTTTAATGTTCAAACAAGGAGACAACAGACAACTGGAGACAACAGACAACTGGAGACCAACCCTTCAAGGCAACAATTTATAGGCATTGTCTCTGTTGCTGTTTATCCAGTATATAATCAGGTGTTAACATCAGTGATGCCTGTCATTAAAACTGAGACATAATTTTAATGAACAAATGATGTGACAGTAACTGTGACTAAACACATGCAGATTTCTATGTTGTGTTTTATTGTCGAAATAAAATTCTCACGACAGAGAGACTGAAAGACAAACACTGATAGGATATAAACCCTTTACTATGTGCTTTCAATCTAACAGGAAAAAATTGTTGGATTTGGAATTCGAATTTTAATCGAATAAAAACATGGTAGAGCTGTCTGTCTGCAAATATTTCTATATCATCCAAGGTTCTGGTGGATTGTTCTCAAACAGCTGAGAATAATTTTTCCTTTCTTTTTTTTCCAAAGCACTTATGTCTTATCACTAACCCTCCCCTGTTGCAGACTTATCCAGGACTATCATGAAGACAATTACCTTATGTTGCCTGGATTGGTGTTACCTGGGCCTCACTCTGGAGCTAGGCCTGGGGTCAAGGCCCATAGACGAACCCCTGGTGTCTCATCCATGACACCCAGCCGGGCCAAACCTGAAGAAATTAAGGGGAACCACCTTCAGTTGTACTCACCACCCCCAGGAAGGCCCACAATGGGCAGGTGACGTGTGATTTGTGTGGCAGATGCCACAGTTATCATCCCACTGGTAACAAATGGCCTGCGGGCCACAGGTTTGTAATTTTAGAATCCAGATAATAATAAAATCATTTTGAAAACATTTTATTCAGGCCATTACAGTAATGGTAGCAGATGGATTGTTTCCTCCAGAAACACATCCAGAATAAATAACTTAAAACACCCCAAATGACCATGAATTAAGTCCAGAATAACTTAATCTAGGATCAACATAACTGACTAACAACAGTCTAAAATGTAGCTGGATAGAATAAACCGAGAGAATTACTAAACCAGAGAGTTAAAGAAGGTCTTCTACCTGTATAAGCTACTCGGCTAAACTGTTAGCTAATGTGCTGGAACGATAGCGTTGACCTGGAAAAGGAGTTAGTGGCGACATCATGTGGTAAGAACTTGTGGTAACAATGTTTCAATGTTCACATAATCCTGACTTGAGGATTCTCTCTGAAACAAGTGAATTAACTGAGGAGAACTTCAATAAAACACATGTAAATGTGATGGTTCAAACAAGAAGACAAGGTACAACTGGAGTCTCCACTGGAGACTGAAGTCACATCATTTGTTAATCAAAATTACATTTACATTTGAACGACAGACATGACTGATGTTAACACCTGATCATAAACTGTATAAACAGCAACAGAGACAATTCCTATAAAATATTTCCCTATAGGATTTGTCTCCCGTTTTCTGTTGTCATGTGTTCAAACATTAAAACCATCACATTTACATGTCTTAAGGCAGATTTATCTGAATATTTAAACACCGTCACATACATTGATCATCAAGTCTTTCAGCTGATTCTACAGACAGTGAGGATCAGTCAGTCTGCAGCCATGCGTCCTGTTGTGGTGACTGTTGTTCTTCTGCTGGTTGGGATGTTCATCAAAGAATCTGCTGCTGGTGAGATGGAAACACAAGAGGAAATGAACTGACTCTGACAGTAGGACAGAGATTCTGACAAGTCTCTGTGTTTTTTTTTTTGAAAGATGGAAATCCTTATATTTTGGATATTGACCAGTGTGAAGCTTCCCTACAGCAAACATGTGGTTCTGGATGGTTCCGTCTAGAAAACAATCGCTGTGTGATGATGTCCTTAGATCGAAGAACTTATCATGATGCTGATGTAAGACATCACTTTCACCGACACAGTTTTGTTTTCTTTGAATGTAAATACAAAAGGCTGTTTCACTACAAATTGGAAAAAGAAAATAAGGATCCATACAATGATTTCCCAGGAACTTGTAAAATCCTCTTTATCTCATCATTTGTTTTTACTTAGTCTTTTTGTCAGAGTGAAGGTGGACACCTGATGACAGTCAAAGATGACTCGACCATGGCCTCACTGGCATGTATCTCAAACAAAAAAGTTGGTTATAACAGCATAATTTGGGTTGGAGCAAGAAGACTAGAGGTAAGCAGGGACAACATCATCATCCAAGATTGTCTTCAAAAACAGACTGTGATCATTTTATTCCTTGTATCTTCAAAGTTGTCTTATTGTCCAGGATATCAACAACCAGAGTCAACCACCAGGACAGATCAGTGTGATGGGTTGTTTCTCACTGAGTCTGAATTGATTTTATTCAACTTTATTCTCAGGATGGATCTCAACAGTTTCAGTGGATTGATCACAGTGGAAATGTGGAATCCTTCTATGAATACGAAAAGAACGCTAAGTGCATGACTATATACAGTGAGTATTTTTATATTAAAAAAAACAAATATAAATAAAAAATTTAATTGAAATTTGGAAATGAAATGACCAATTTCTGACCTCAACCTGATTTAACAAATGTTAAACAATAGATATTATCTTTCTGTTCATTTGTCGATAAAGATTCTCATTCGTCCAGGTCATGGTCAAGGTTGAAGAGTTTAGTTCGGCAACTGGACATTCAGTTTTTTGGAAAACGTTTCACCTCTTCATCCGAGAGGCTTCTTCAGTTCTAACTGTTAGTGTGGAGTAACAGAAGTTATATCCTGTAAGTGAAACACTCCTTCCTCCTCACTCACAAGATATAACTTCTGTTACTCCACACTAACAATTACAACTGAAGAAGCCTCTCGAATGAAGAGGTGAAATGTTTTCTGTTCACTGTAATCCTCGTCATTTCATGTTAGCACAATTTCTTTTTTAAATTACAAAGTCATAAATCTTTTTGTTGAAGTTTGCTGAATCAGAATTAATATTTCTCTATATTGTCCAGTCAGGAGCAACTTATTTGGACCAAGTCTGTGGAGCTGGACTGACTTACTGACTGAATCATGTGAACGACCTCGATTCTTCCTGTGTGAGAAGAAGACAGTGTGATGGTCTCCAGCTAATGAACCAACCCTGCTCTGCTATAACTAGTTTTCCTGTAACTGCTGTTCAATGTT
>JAFBJS010012131.1:24500-46656 GCA_016785265.1 Paraplagusia blochii
GTGTGTAAAAAGTCATGTATAAAACCCTTAAATGCTTAATTCTAATAACCTTTCTTACGTCACCTACTGGGGCACTACAGGGAAAACACAGGAGTATAACGATAAAGCAAATAAATAATTTAATATGGACAAAGCTGGCAGGCCACATCAAAAAGATCAACGTGCCACATACGGCCCCCGGGCCTTAGTTTGCCCATGCATGGGTGAAACAATGTCAACATTTAGTAGGGTACAAATTTGAGTCCAAATGTTTACTTAAAAAATGATTTGTCTCCTACCCCATTCCTTGTCCATTTGAAATTATGTCTAGTACAGCATTAATTACAATTATTTTGTTCAACACGCTAAAGTTTGGCAATATTATGTCTAATTTAATATATAATACAGTCAACACGTAAGACTGTCCAAAGAACAAACTTATCTTTTCAACAAGTAAATATACCAAAAAATCAAGCTGTTTTCAAATAACATACGTTACATCATGAAAGGTCTTTTCTGGAACCTTGTTTTCAACCAATGGGGAAACTCGAGGACAATTCTGGGTCAAGCCAAATGGCAGTAATTGAGTTCAGACAAATTGCACAGCTGTAATGTGACGTTGTCATGCTAACAATACCCAAATAATGTCCCATGGTTTATCACTCATTATAACAAAATAATGCCAATTATTTTAATTGGACTTTTAGTGGAAAGTAAAGTAGCAAAATCTTTTTTTTTGTGACCATTTTGCTCACCTGAGTATCTGGCTATTTCAGGGACACCTATGATTTCAAGCACTAGTGTGCTAACTATCTATGCAAGGTACTTTCATTTCAATTTTATTTTTAAATGTCTCTATGTCTCCCCTGCATGTCTTGTCAAATATGTGAAAAAACAGAGAGAGAGAGAGAGAGAAAACACTGGTGAGAACTGGTCTACCTGGCCACGGCTGAGAAAAAAAAAAAAGCTGATCTGGAGATACACAGCTTGAACAACCAGGTGCTGTTCTGAGCTGAGACCAAGAGTGTGAGAAGAGATTTTGTGAAACGAGACAGATGGGAAGGAGTGTACCCATGCGTGACGCCAAGTAACCCAGCCGGTTCCTCGCATAACCTTTTTATTTTTAATCAAGAAAATTAAGTTCTACACATGACCTTGCTGTGTCAAGATTCAATTTGCAACGACACAAAGATTAACTGTCTAAGAGAGAAACTCTGTGCAACATTCCAGCCAAAGGACCCCACAAAATAATAAAAACGGGCACAAAAATTACAAAATATTATTATTTAATAAATTAAAACTTGCCTGCTTTCCATCCAGTCATCAATCTGATTTTCTATTTTCTGGGGTTTAAGGGGAGATGCAGCCCCACATTTAACAGTTGATTCACACTGACATTAATCCCTAATCTAATCTAAAGCAATGGGTTTCAAAACTGGCCTCAGTCTGGGACCCACATTTTTTGTGGTCATTAAGTTGCGACCCACTCTCATAGAATTCAAATCAAAATTTAAAAAAAAAATGCCTTTGAAAAGTCACTTCTTTCAACATAGTTATTTTATTCACCACAGTCTGCCTTTCAAAATAAAACACAAGCTCAACAACAGATTCACATCATTTAGCTTATATTTGACCAGCTGTTCACGACCCATTCAGAACTGGTCCAAGACCTACTTTTGGGTGAAGACCCACTAGTTGAGAACCACTGATCTTAAGTATAATGTAATCTAAACTAAGCACATTTTTTAAGAAATAGATCATCCAGAAATGTGTTTATCAGAATAAAACAGAAATATTCCAAGCGCCCTGGCATTTTAAGATGCAAAAAGTAGCATTTTTTTGACATATTTATTGAACTATTTTAACAATAAATCCAAATCAAAGTTAGTTTTCATGTATAGTTACTGTTATCCATTGAAGTGGCCTTTTGATTGCTTCATATTTAGGAGGAAAAAGGACGTGGAGTAAATAAGCCTGTGAGATATGCAACAATGTGGGGACACGACGGAAGCAACAGCCACGTTTTTATCGTTGTGTCACCCCGCCTTTTGTTATCACAGGACAAGGGAGGGGGAGACAAAGCCAAGAAGGGGACGATCGAGGGAGGACGGTGATGGTGATGATGATGCATCTGTCACCCGCTGTGGCTGACTGATCATCGTGACAATAGACCAAACCCGTCCTCTCTCTCTCTCTGGTTCCGCTCGTATGGACTTTAACGAGTGCTTCAATATTTCGCCCATAACCTATAAACTCATGACTATTTCCATAATATGTCAGAAAACACGTTGCTCTTGCCAGACTACAGGCAGGAGCAGCCGACTGGAAATAAGGCGTGTAAACAGACAGCGCCCACATCGTGAAGAATGTCTATGGACTTTAACAATTTTCATCTTACGAACTCGTAACAGTTGTTTTGCGATGTATTCACCCGAACTGTTTATTATAATGAATTAGTTAAACATAATATATAATTATAAAACGGTAATTTGATGGTATCTCCAATATAACACGCACCCCCACACACACAAATCACAGCGTTTCCTTCAACTGATGTCATTGAGCACGTTAGCTTAGAGTAGCCTTAGCTTAAATTAGTTCTTCTTTGTTATCGTCGTCGTTCGTCGAACGTTAAATCGATATAAATCACACCTTTAACCAACACATAGTGTTGTGTGTCATCTAAATGGCGAATTGAGCGTAAATTGTTGCCATAACGACTATGAAACTAGTCGAATTTAACATCGTCGATGCTAGCAAGTTGCGATCAAACTTGCGTCGAGCATCCGCGGGCTAACGAACGATTTCTCGATTCTTGACGTTTGTTGGTTATTAAGTTCGTACGTCGCCGCAGTTGGATATTTTATCGTATTTACGGTTTGGATACAGACTCGGTTGTAGCGCTGAGATTTGCCCGCACTTCGAGGCTAATGTCCGGTCCACTTTCCCAAAAACTTCGATGAAAGCCTTAAGTTAGCGGACGTTATTAGCACCAACCGCCCGCAAAACGCACAACTGTTGATCATTCGCTATATAAAGGCGAGGTTCGAACGTAAACAAACGTTGAATTTACGGAACCGATCTCAGACGGGGGGACAAAACGGTTCCGATCCGATCCGTTTTCGCTGGCACAGTTGGCCGTCAGATTTGCGGCGCTAGTTAGCGATGCTTCCAGACGGTGGAGACATCACCGCAGGACACCCTGGAAAAAAACACAACAACTTGGCCGCCTTTAAACCTGGCAATAACTCACCATTTCTTTTCTAGACGTGTTAGGTTCCACTTAATTCCTGTGGTAACGGGCCGGTATAGTGTTTACGACAATTCCTAGTTAGGAAAAATAAAGGTTGGAGTACTTTTATTCCGGCGTCCGAGGAGCTTGTTGCGCCTCCGCCTGGCTATATGTTGCTAGCTGCTAAAGCCAGGCTACACGTATCTCCTCCTCCTCCTCGTCCTCCTCCTCTTCCTCCAGAACATGGCGGGCAGAGTGGGAGGGGGTCAAGCTCGGAAGGGTGTGACCCGGGCGGTTGAACTTGCTTGAGCCCACACAGAGAGGCCCTTCATTCATTCTCAGAGAGAACATTTCAGTCATTTTACCCTCGAGATGTCCTTCCTGCAGGGTTAAAGGCCTGAGCTACAATCACAAACCACAGAGAACTTTGTAGACATTAGGATTGTTGACATAATATAAGGCCAAAAAATCTGGATTTAAACAGAAATATGTATTTGCATAGTGAAAAAATGTCTTTGTGTACATACTGTTGAAGAGAGCAGAAGAACAGAGTGGAGTCAGGATGGAACAACTGGAGAAAAGAGTCAGGAGTGATCTGAGATAGAAGAGAGTCAGCTAAGGTGGAGGGACGGTGGTGAGACCAGCCATGATGGATGGATTAGAGACACTAGGAATAGACAGAAGACAGGAGACAGAGCTGGAGGTGGAGGAGTTAAAGATGTCGAGGATCTCTTTAGGAGAGACAAGGATGGACAGGATCAGGAATGAGGTGACAACACAGACAGGAAGGTTTGGAGAAAAGGCTAGAGAAGACAGATTGAGATGGTTTGGACATGTTCAGAGGAGGGACAGTGGATACATTGGTAAAGAGAATGATCCTAGAGATGGAGCTACCAGGTTGGAAATGAAGAGGAGATTGATGGATGCAGTGAGAGAGGACAAGGAGGTAGTTGGAGTAGATAGACAGAGGACAAGGTGAGATGGAAATTGTTGACTCGCTATGGCAACCTCTGAAAAAAGGGACAAGCTGAAAGGAAAAGCAGAAGATAGTTTAAAATGTCTTTCTTTCAGGGCTGCTGTGGAACTTGGTTTCTGTCCATTGTCTTTTGTTATGGGACTGGTCAAACTCACCACTCGGGTAAATCAGGTTATTTCAAGGAAATGGGAAATACATTTTCTTTTATATAAAACCTTATGAACAAAAACACCATTTCTATATTGGACATAAAAAATGTCCTCGTGACTGTCCAAATATATGTGGCGTGTGTGTCTCACAGGTGTGTCAGGACTGCATTCCATCACTCAGACTGTTCAAGGCAGTGTTGCAGCATTTAAGGAGGAACCCACGGTGCATATTTCTGACTTGTACGTAGATCACACCTTTAAGGTGCTAAGATTAGAGCGTGTGATTCTATATTTGAGTTTACAACAGGAAGCTAATAATAGATATAACAGTCACAGTGTGTAAAAGTTAGTGGCAGTAGATTTAGAGATGCAGGAAATAGAAACAAGTAAAATCAATGGATCCTGAATAGCTTTCTCACACTATCCTCTGATTATTATTGACATTCTCATTATTACCAAAATGTATCATTTCAATTGGTTTTCCCGCCCGTCTGAACATCAACTAAAAGTTACTATTTTCAGAAGTTTACCGAAAGACATTCGATCCAGTAGATGGCAGTAATACATCTCAGAAGCTGCAGTGACGGTCTTATACACCAAAGAACAATAGCATAATAATATAAACAACCAGGTGCACATATATGTGTATGTATATATATACATAGATATATACATATACACACACGGACATATATATACACATACTTTATATACAGTCCGTGTATAATTTATATTTGTATATTAATTTATAATTTTGTTTAAACTTAAAATATAAATATTGTTCATATTTTATATAAAATTATGTATATATATTTTTTTATTTTTATTGCTCATGATCTACCATCCAATACAGATGCCTCTGGTAAATCAACTTACATCCCACACATTCACCAATAGAGGGCAGGATTGAATCACTTTTTTTTCACGGTCAACAGTTCTTCCTGCAATATCCAAACGATTCTTTTTAATTGGTTTAAAATGTCGCCACAGCTAATTGAAGTTTAAAAAGTACAGACAGTTTTTTTTTCTGTTATAGTATTTTAATTGTATTAACTTTACTAATTCTAAATAACTGGCTAATGAGGGCTTTTAAGGGTTCCTCTATTAACCCTTCAATATATAACAATGAATTGAACCTAAAATTCAAGAATGAAGACAGTATAAACTAATAAAAAAGCACTTCATCTTCATTAGAATTTATCTTCTTTAGCACAGTTTTTATATAAATGTTCTCCTATACATTTGCCGTATACTGATTTTTGGGAATCTCTCTCTTTTTAAATAATTCAAAGCAACAGCAGAGTGGCAACTGTAAGAAAATTGAACTACTGAAAGTATAACCTTTTTTTTTTAAAATAAATATCTGGTGTGTGGCCCATATAGGGGACAACAACAGCCACAGCAACTACAGGCAGCTGGCCACTAGGTGGCAGTTTAACTAGTTATGATGACTAAAATTTTGGATGTCCAATAATACTGCAGATATTAGCACAATTACGCAATATGATATTGTTCTTCGTCGGATAATGAAAACCCGATAACACAATGCTACTTTCGCCAAAAAAGATGAAATTGCACGTATGGTGAGAGTTCTACCTGCTGCACATATCGGTTGGAGCCAATATCGGTATAGGAAAATGTTTAGTGTTATTGATAAAAAAGGGGTCTGTTTTTTTTATCTTTGCTTTAAATACTATTTAAATACAGATTCTTCAAAAAAAAAAGAAAGTGTGGTTTATGTATTTCATATGTTACATGTTAATAGTGAATCGACATTGAATATATGCATTTGCAGCATTAAAGTTCGCCCTCACTCCCACATCTATGTCTGTTTTGAGTGCACAAACCGAACTGTGTAATCTGTTTTCTGACGTCTGATCCTAACCATCCATTATCTACACAACTGAAACCCTTCTGGGTCACAGGGGAAGAACCAGAGGAGACCAGTTCACCTCGGACAAGAGGCAGAGTGCAAAAGCCCAACAACCATTGGCTCATAATTCAGTGTCTCCTTAAATATTTTATGTTTCAATGAATGCACAGAGGCATCACACAAAGTGACGTGGAGTTCATTCTGTTACGCGGAGGAGGGCGGACGGGGCACGGGGAGGGTACAGGTCGTACGAGGGAACACAGAAGATTCATGTTGTTGCTGCATGAATTACTGGTGCACTGGTTTTGAAGCTAATGAAATCATGCAATATATGAAAAGGAAAGAAGAACAGAAAGGTTTGGACCCCTGCTGCCGCCACACAGGTTCAAACTCAGTGAAAATCAGGATAAAATTCCTTCCTTGATTTTGACAGCTTGGTAAGTTTCTATCTTGGAGGGTTTTTTTTAGTTTCCTGTGAGAAAAACAAAACGGAAAATGACTAAAACCGGACTGTAGCATATACAAAGATGATAATCAGCAATAAGCTGCAAATGAACCCCTGTAGATAAGCAAGAGAGGAGAAAACGCAGCATGTGACGTAGCCTACGCTGAGATTCTTACTGATTAAACTCAAGTAACTGTTTATTTTTACCAAAAATAAATGAAATGCATTCTTGATTTCACCATTGAGGATTAGGTATGAATAATCAGGATTAATTAAATGAGGTAAAGAACAAAAGGGATGATTTGTTTCAAGAAAATCGAAACTGTGTCCAACATCGACCTCATTCGTGCGGAAAAGAAAAACAAAAAAAAAAGAATGAAGAGGATAAAAAAGAAATCTACGTTCAGTTTTTCAGCTTACACATGAGAAAGCAGAGAAATTGAATCAAGTTTATATTGTGCTCTTTAAATCTTCCAATCCCAGTGGGGAGTCAATGACACAGGAAGAGTCACGGAGCAGACTGTGCTTTTGCAGTAGAGAAGGAATGCATTTTAACTTCCTCTCCTTTCCTTCCTCTTCCATTGTCCCGTCACCAGGTAGTATATCCAGCCCTTCTCTCTCGAGTCAAGTGAGCAGCTGACTGTGGGTTTCCTGGATAAATCATGCGTCAGTGACGTCAACTCTGCTGTTTTGTAGGTTAAAGGTTATTGTATTTACATACATACCTAATGAAATGTGTCTGCGTCTCTAACGTAAACCATATTTTCTAATACTATACTTTCATTTTTACATTGAACTCACACAGAAATGGCAAGTGTTCTAGACCAGTGGTTCCCAACCACTGGGCCGGGGACCAGTACCGGTCCGTGGGTGAATTGGTGCCGGGCCGCAGAGAAATATTGTTTCCTTTTGGCCCCATCTGTCTATTACTTCCACTTGATTTATCATATCAACAAAAGAACTGACCAATAGAATGGCTAGGATTCCATCATCAATAATGCAACTATATTTGATTAGGAAGTATTTTCATAGTGAAGAAAACAACAATAAACTTAAAATGATGCAGAGTCATTGATACAAGATTCTAACTTTTTATACCGGTCTGGTAGCGGAAAATTATAGGACTTGAGAAATCCTTGTTGTGCATGGACAGTTAATACGGGTAGGAAGATTTTATAGGTAGGAAAATATTTCAGAACAGCAAAAATTTACTTTTAATACCGGTCTGGTAGCAGAAAATTATAGGCTGGGTGTACTTGAGAAATCCTTGTTGCGCCCATGCATAGTATATTCAGGTAGGAAGATTTTATAGGTAGGAAAATATTTCAGAACACCCGAAATTCAATTTTATTAAGGCATATTTATCTGCCACAACTTAACGACGGGTCCGTGAAAATTGTACAAGACATGTAACCGTTCCATGCCGCAACAAAAGGTTGAGGAACACTGTTCTGGACCCATCATGTATCCACAGTCCTCAGCTCCAAGATGATGCCTCTGCTTGAGTCATGTCAGAAGGAGTGTTAATAGAGGGTAGAGAATTCTATTTTTGTCTATTTAATGTACTTTTACTGTATCATCAGGTTCGACAATTTCACGCAATTTTACCCATCAAACCAGTGGAGCATGATTTTCCCAGGGAGGAGAACCTTCTCCATGGTTCTCCCGGGCCTTCAGGTGATTCAAGGCACATTTCACTCCTGATTGCAATTTGCACACAAAGTGAGGGGAGAAATCAACTTGCAGTTATAGACACGCAATTTCAGGTGTGAAATCCTGAGTGCAGCTCTTCAGTACAGAGATGAAAATACATTCGTGAACCAGTCTCCGTCTCCTTCGCATGTCCACTGTTTTCATTATTACTCCAGGGCCTCTCTTCAAGCACTGAATACAAACCACCAGGTGGGACAGTTTGAAGCTTCCTGCTGCTGCTGCTGCTTTTGTCAGAGAAACACTGACAGAAAAGAGAAAGCATGAAAGCAATGGAAAAAAAGTTAATCTATTATTACCTTTGTTTTGTTCGACAGGTCAAGGAAATAAGAGGACTGACACAGGAAGTCGCTGCTCTTGGCCCAGAAACCACTATCACTTTTGACTGAGATGAGACGTGAGCGCTCTACCTTGAAAAACCCCCTCAGACCACAATAGCTCTGAACCATGTTTTTTTATATAGCTCTAGATGAGATGTTGTACATGAACTATCCACAGATTCCCCTGTGTTGGGTCCAGAAAATATGGTGTATTTGACAGTAAAATTGACTTTGACTTGACTTTGGGATTAGATTAGACTAGATTACATCAATTTGGATTAGGTAGGTTTTTAATAATCCCTAAGAAGTGAGTAAAAAATAAAAAAAATTAAATGAAAATGTATTTTATTGGCCTATATAGGCTGTGTTGATTGGCTTGCAAGGATAAATTAGTCTTACATAAAAGCTAAATGCCTTAAATTCTTTAAGCATTTTGGGGCCATCTAGTGGGGAAATGAAGCCACTGCAGGAAAATGCGATAAAGTTGAATTATATTATTATTTTGACCAGTTTTGCAGACCATATTAAAATGCCAAACGGGCCACATCTGGACCCTCGGGTCATAGTTTGCCCATGCTTGGAGCAGATAACTCAAGCATTAACAAGGAAAAAATAGAAGATTCTCCTAGCCATTTGTTAGCCCCCGAATGGGGAAATGTAGGTACTGCAGGGAAGGTGGGAGTCAAGTGATAATGTTAAATTAATAATATAATTTGGACGAGTTTAGTGGACCGGATTAAAAAGCCAAACTGGCCACATCTGGTTCCTCGGGCCATAGTTTCCTCTCTGCCTGGCTTTAAACAAGGAACTTTGATTTATTTTAGATGTTTGTATACTTGCATATAACATGTAAAAACATAGGGAGAAAAGTCAGACGCTTATATTGGCTCAGCTTGTCTTGGTGGAAGCGTCAAACTAAGGCCTGCGGGCCAAAGCTGGCCCCTGATGTGATTATCTTTGGCCCTGTGAGATGATGTCAAATGTGTTCTAGAGCTGGACTGACAGGATGTGGTCGATACATACGTTGTGTTTGCACTATATTATGGCACATACAGTATATATTTGTTTGTGAGACATTTAATTTGTGGAGCGACAGAACCAAGAGACACTTCGTTGTCGGGGGGAAGTTATCTCTCCCAGCGGGGTCTGTGCGACCACGTTACCATCAGTTACTGTGAGTCATTTGTTGTTTGTTCGAGGAGGACAATGATGGACTGAAGGTGAGCTGACCTGTGGCTTGAAACAACACAGTAGATGATTCACACGTCTAAACACACCCCCGCATGAAGATAAGTGACTGGAGGAAACACACACACACACACACACACAGGTATAGAACCAGAATGAGTGAGTGAGAGAGAGACAGAGAGAGAGAGAGAGGTCCACAGAAGCCACTGAATGCATGAGACAAATTTACACACAGGAAGTGCCTCCCACTCACTTGCCTCTCTCTCTCTCTCTCTCTCTCTTTCTCTCTTCCTCTCTTTCTCTCACTCACGGCAGTGTTGCCGAGCAGCAGCCAGTACTGTTATTCCCCCTCAGCAGACTCACTCTCAGTATTTCGTCCTCTGCTCTCGATCTCTCCTGCGCTCTCTTCGTCTCAACGGGCAGACGAGACCTGTCCTCTCCTCCGTCTGTTCCTTTCCTCTTTTCTTCTCCTCTTTTATCTTCATTTTTTTTTTTCCCCCATCATCTTGGTTTTATTTAGAATATTCTCTTGTCTTTCTGAGACCTCCTCTACTCTGTCAGGGGAGTAGTTGTCGTCCCCAAAGTAGGTGTTTTACAGTGTCCAAGTGAGTGAGTCAGTGTGCGTCTTTTCTGGGGGGGGTCTCAGAATGGAAGCCGTGGCACTGTACACCTTCCGTGCCACTGAAGGGGATGAACTTAGTTTCAACAAAGGGGACATGCTGAAGGTAAGAAGAAAGTCTATCTACTTACCTATCTATCTATCTATCTATCTATCTATCTATCTATCTATCTATCTATCTATCTATCTATCTATCTATCTATCTACTTACCTATCTATCTATCTATCTGTCTATCTATCTATCTATACATCTATCTATCTATCTATCTATCTATCTATACATCTGTACGTCTATCTATGTACCTGTCTCTCTATACATCTTAGATCTATGTATCTGTCTGTACAGCTGCTGTATACATTACCCATACTTGGACCAACAGTTCTCTCCCCCTCACTCCCTCTTTTCTCTCACTCCGTCTCCCTCTCCCTCCCCCTCCGTCTGTGCTGTGATAATAACAATTATAACTTTAGACTCCACCTATTCCAGCTCTTGATGTTCCGTATCCAGGTGTTGCTGTAGGTGCAACTCCAGAAAGAGCAACGAGACAGAGACAGAGAGAGAGAGAGAGAGACTGTAAATGACTCAGAACATGTTTGTTAGTGTTGCAAACACTTGTCTTGCATCTGGACTGTGTGATGATGATGATGATGATGATGAGGAGGAGGAGGAGGAGGAGGGGTGCTGAGCAGATTACAGTAGAAACATCTGTCCTCCACTGATTAATGGCGGCCTCATCACTGCGCTGTCTGACAGTTAAAGCAGATCAGAACGCCACGTTGGTCGTAAACACTGCCGGGGACTTCCTGACCGTTCGCTTGGAAACCGCTGTCGGCCAATCAAAAGTCAGACGCATAATCTCCTTACATAAAAGCAATCAGTCAACTCTGCGCTTCAGGTGAACCGCTGCCTCCTGTGGCCGTGTTGGCTGCTAAGTAAAGCTACCTGTCTCCAGGCAGTGGTGTGTCATATTTAGCACGCTGACCGAAAGGGTCGTATCAATCTGATCTTCATCCTCCTCTTCCTCCTCTGTGCTTCAGAAACAAATTAATAAATAAAAACCATCCTTTCCCAAAATAGCAAACGGAACTTTTAGTGTATACTGCTTCTTCGTCCTCTTCTTTAGTCTTTGCATTTTAAAGCCAGAGCTTTTGTATTTTTCATGCGGCCAACAGGCAGGGCAGAAATAGTTCCTGCACAGCTGGAAATTATTGTTGTAGAAAATCGTTGCTCTGAGACATCAGCAGCGGAGCTTGGAATTCAAAAGAGACAAAAGAGAGAGAAAGAAATAAAAAAATTCTTAAAAATTATATCACATAAAATGCACCGACAGCAGCTGCTTGACGGACAGGCCGTGTAAAATCCAAGATGCAGCCATGCGTTTGATCTGATTATTAATATCTTCTCCCCGCCCCCGTCAAGGAAATGGTATTCCCGGGACATCACATTAAATTCCACTCAAATATTCCATGGTTGTACCTTTAATCTTGGGCAGCAAGTGGGAATATTATTCATCCAAGAGTTGACAACATGTGAAAATGTAGAAAATGTATGTGACAGTGTGAGGGCAGTTCTGGTTAAGGTTTAAGGTTCAAATCCAGCAACTGCCAGGTTGCCACTGAGCATGGCACTGTCCCTACATGCTGTATATGTTGGATGGATCAGAATCCCAATCACAAGGAGTTTTTTTTTCCTTTCTTCTCTGTGGCCGCCTCAGTACCTGGGCAGTTTTTTTCTGCACTACCCCTTTAAGTTGCATTGATTGTGGAGGACGCAGCCGTCCTAAAGCTGTTCACTTTATCTGATGTCTTTCCATTCCACTTGAACGGACTGCGTTCTCGTCTCCTCCAAACTGCACTGCTGGTAAAGTAGGTCAAAGCAGCTTTAAATTGTCCTGAATGTTGGTTCAGACAAAGCCTTGAAGTAAAGTAAAATAAAACAAAAAACACAAAAAAAAATATTTATTTGTGTTTTCTGTGTCTCGGAGCTCTTCTTTTTTTTTTTTCGGTTGACAGTTTGGATGAAAGCAGTTGGGTTTAATTTGAAACTTTTTTTTTCATTTGGGAAATTATTTAAGATGTAGAGAACAAAACCAAAATACAGGCCTCAAAAAAAAAAACAGCTTCAGAGTTAGTTTTTCTTTGTTTCTTTTAAAGCCTCAACTCACTGCATCCAAACCAGACTCAGGAGACAGAACGAGATGTTACTTGTTAACAAACATCAATGTGACAATGTTTGGGGATTTTAATTAGCTTTTGGATGGTGACAATGCTGTCATTGGCAACCAGCAACTTAAACATCAAAAGCCAGGTAGAGTGTAAAGAAAAAATGGGGAACTGAAATAAATCTAATTTTAAAATCCCGGGCGAAACAAAACTCAGACTGGTTCTCTGAGTGCTTCATGTGAGCGACTGTTCCAAGACCTCATTAATGTCAATACATGAAGCCAAAAACGTGTTATTTTTAAACTCTTTGCTGCAACATCAGTGACTCTGCTTCAATCAACGACAGTTTTATCGCCTGAACACGTCGCCAGTATTAAAAAACAAAGTTGAGGTCACGAGGTGCACGTCTTAAAAAACATCTGAAACGACATGAATGTCACATTGTGATTCATTTAACAATAAAAAAAAAAAACAGAACAAATATTCAATCTGGTCTGCTGACTGAACACAGATTTCAGAGCAACAAAAGGAAGAAATTATTTTTAGATCTGGCTGAGCCTCGCAGGTGACAAAAACAGAAGTTAAGAGTTGGACTTTTTTATGCTTTAAAAGTGCTTTTTATGAGGTTTACTGTCTTTAAATGGACTCTAGAGAAAAATGTGTTTGGTGATTTAGAACATCAGGGTAATACTGGACATGAAGAATGTCCAGAGAAGGAAGGTGAGGACGTGAAACTAGATTTATTTCCAGAGTCGATGAAATGACGGTGAAGTTGTAACATCAGACCAGGGAGAGATTCCCGACGTGACTCACTGAGCGACCGTGATTGAACGCCGATTGACACCCGCGAACTGTAAGTCATTCCGTGGCCAGCAGCACATTGGAAAAACGGCCGTGACGGTGTGTAGTCGGACCGTTAAAGCAACTGGTGCGTGAAATAAAGTTTCTTAAGGCAGAAAAGAGACGGGGCCACCTTTTGACTTTGAGGCAGGGAATCAGTGAAGTCGCTGAGAGAATCTTCATGTTTGGATAAATCGGCTCTCAGAGATGGTCAGGGGAGAAAAAAAAAACAGGCTCTTCCTTCTAGAGTCCAGGAGGAGACCAGAGGAGTGAAGAAACTGTCCTGAAGGTTCATGCTACAGCAGTGAATATCAAGAAACCCCAGCTGTCTGGGCCCAGGGAAGGGAAAGGATACAGTTAAAGGGAGAGAAGAGTAATGATAACATCATTTAAATGAGGGGTCTCCAACCTATGGTCCATGGACCAGTCCTCGTCCCTGTGTTCATTGGTACCAGGTGACAGCAAAACATTTAACAATTCACTTCCTTGTGATGAGAATTTGGACATTTCTCTTCATCTTCATTCCTTCCCATCTTCATCCTCTTATTCATTGATAGATCACAGTCTCCACAACTGTCACCCAAATCACACTGCCCCAAACTTTGGCAACGATGCTGTGCTCAGAGCATCTGAATGGCAACCGCACTGGATTCAAACCTGAAACCTTGTGGACTCAAGGCTGCTTCCTTCACCGCTGGGCCACCACTGCTGCTCTATTTTTCATATATCTTTTTAATAATATTTTAAAATAATTGACTTCGTTATCAATCAAATATGATAGCCTTAAAGGGATAATATTTTTTCACATGCACATTGATCTTGTAGTATCTCCAACTAACCCTCGGGTGGAGATGGAGTGAATTTCAGGTGTTGATTCCTTGGATTATTCACCCAGTCACATAGAAACAACCATTTAAAGTCAGATTCTAAACCAGGTTTTCGATGGAAACTCATGTTACCAGACAAACAAACCCACAGTAACCTCCAAGGCTGGAATCAACGTCCTTCATCCTTCATCCTCCCTCCGTGTCTCCTTCTACCCCACCAACACAGCTGACCTGCCCTTATTAGTCGCAGCCGTCGAGGTAGACAAACAAACATGACAAAAAGATTAAGGTCCAGCCTTGATCGCAGCCCGGTGACATTTGGAATGAGCTCAGGGAACAGATCAAGCAGCACAAACAACCGTCACGTTCCAGCTGAGGCTCCGCTCTGCGACAACAAAGCTCCACGGTGTCGGTGAAGTTCACGGGAAACGATAGTTTGAGGCTAACGTTGCCAGAGGAAGTCTGCAAACCTGTTACATCAAACGTTGGTGTTCCGTGCTCCGTTTCTCCGAAAGGAGGACGTGAGCGATTACACCTCATTGTCTGCGATCCTGACTGGGATCACTTTGGTACGAACCATTATTATGGTAGGAAAAACAGGAAGTGACTTTTCTCACTGACATAACTGGAACACAAACAATGGTGGCGTTCTCAGCTGTACAAACTTTTCAAGCGTGAGTCAGAGGATCCTTGTTAAAGCACCAAACAATGAGATCACAACTTCAGATGCTGAGGTCATTAGGAGGTGGACATGTCCGATGGTATCGTCTGACCAATTATTGGCTTGATATTATCATTATTTTGTAACATCAGTAAGAATTGTTAGCGCTTTTTACAACAACACCCATCATTACAACCACTTAGTGCAGTGGTGGGCAACCGTTTTGACCTGTGGGCCACAGTTTACCCTTAAATTGGACACGGGGCCGAGTTAGCGTGAACTAAGATAAATGGCGTGTAAAAGTCATATAGAAAATCCAAAATACTAAATTTTCAAGAGCATTTATGATGTCAACTACTGGAAAATGATGTGCAATTATAATATAAAAAAATTATTTAATTTGGACAAGGAGGGTGGGCCGCATTAAAAGGCTCAACGGGCTGCATCTGGTCCCCGGGCCTTAGTTTGCCCATCGCTGACTTAGAGTATAACAACAGTTTCAGGGATATTAGTTTGGAGACATTCGTCTTCTCACTTCTTTTTCCCCTTGACTGTTCAAAAGTGTTTCAAACTGGGTCACTTTCTTTCTGTTCGTCTCTCTGGGGGCCGTAACCAGTTGACCCCACAGCCCAGTTTTGGTCTGCCACCCTGTGGTTGGTGACAGCAAGACTAAAAGGAGGCTAAAGTTGTGACATTGTGTTTTTTTTTCCTTAGATCACCAACATGGAGGACGATCCAAACTGGTACACAGCCGAGCTGCACAACAGAAAAGGCTTCGTCCCGAAAAACTACATAAACCTGCGACCTCATGCGTGAGTTAGCGCTAACGTTATTATAGCCGTGCATGAGAGGAGTCTGTGGTCTGTTGCCCTAAATGCATATTTTAGCCTGAACATTTGCATATTTCTTGCTGCCGATTGCAACATATTGAAAGTTGACAACTATCTTTCCGGCATTAGATATATTTTCAAAGTAAAAGTCATAACTCAAAACTCATTTACTAGGGGTGTGACGATTCACTCACATAACGATTCATATCTTGATTCACAGGCTACAATCCGATTTAGGAACTATTCATAAAAAATATTAAACGATCGATCCAGTTTGATCTGATTCAGTTCAGTTCAATCCGAAAAGATTAATTTGATCAAACTAATACAAATATATATGTAGTGTATTTTAGGGGTGTGACGATTCACTCAGATAACGATCCGATTCATATCTTGATTCACAGGCTACGATCCGATTCAGGATCTATTCATAAAAATATTAAACAATCGATCTAGTTCGATCCGATTCAGTTCAGTTCAATCCAAACCGATCCAAAACGATTCATTTGCACACCCCTATCATTTACCCAAAATGTGAAATGAGTAGCTACCCAAACATTAGACATTTTCGAAAAATTAACTAGTTAATATAAGATTATAGATGTATCGGCTCCATAACATATTATTACACATTACTGCAGTTTATTATAATTTATTCACATAACTAATATTCATCATTTCTGCGTAATAAAACCACCTTTAATTTATCAGCTAAAGAAACTCTGCTGGATCGTCGTCATAAGAATTGCAAGCTCCCACAGGCCATTGAAGATGACTTGGTGGGCCGCATTTAGGCCCCAGGCCTTGAGTTTGACACATGTGGCGTAGACAGACCCCAGAAACAGATGTATATGAAAATATTCTTTTTAATACGACTCAAACACCTTTCCTTTTGAGTTCATGTTGAGATTATCACTAAAATCAGATCTTCTGTGATAAGATAATAATCCTATTTAGCGGAAAATAGGAAATAAAGTAAAGACCTCATACACAATCTACTGCCTGTTTAATTAGAAATGATTAGAAAATAGTTTACAATTCTCAAAACAGAGCAAGAACTTTTTTCAATTTCACGAAAGTCCTCAGACCTGATGGGACGTGGCTCAGCATTTTAATGTATATCTTACGGACGGCGGCAAAGACACTCAGACGAGGATCGGTTACAGCCAGAACCCGAGTCCGAGGTGGAGATAGAACATCTTCAGAATCTTTTAAATCCACATAGGGGCTCTTACAAAAAAAATGAGAAGTAAAGTCGAGGAATCGTAGCAAGTCATCTGTGAAACCGATGAATACATTTTCCGCGTCCATCGCTGGTGTGTTTAAAGAGCTCATCGGTGAGTGTGTGTTCTGCTCCAGGGCATTTTCTGCTCCTCTTTGGACATCTGCACTCCAGCATCAGGCCGCCCTCCTGGAGGGACACACTCATTTGCCGCTTTACGTAATCCCACAGTGTGTGTGTGTGTGTGTGTTTTTGCATTGAAGCGGCTGATACACACCACCACCCCCCATCCCCACCCTCTCTCTGTACTTTACTATGACTCATCCAACTGACCGCTGTAGCAAGTCCATGAGGGCAGTGCATCATTAATGCCAGCCTCGCATCCAAGCAAAGCGCTCCACTAGGCAAGACTAATAAGCAAAATAATAAAATGAGGAATGGCACCATTACTTATGCTTCACTGCTGACAAATGAAACCCCCGCTTTCTGGGATTTTGTGCAGCGGGTTTTTAAAAATAACATCATGTTCAAAAGTTTGAAAAACCAGCGTTTCAGGTGTGGAGCTTTATGGCTCGGTGCCAGGGGAGAAAAAAGGGAAACGTATATTTGAAGTAGACTCCGTATTCAAGAGAGCGTGGAATAAACTGCTGCATATTGATCGTGTTCTTCTTCTCTTCTCTTCTCTGGCCTGCAGATGGTTCGCCGGTCGTATATCTCGCGGCGTGGCAGAAAGTCGGCTCCGACACAGGGAGTGTGGAGCGTTTCTGGTCAGAGAGAGTGAGAGCGCCCCCGGAGAGTTCTCCATGTCTGTCAGGTAAAACACTTGTATTTCTGCAGCTACAGTATCACAGCTGGTAACTTTAGGTTGAGGGTCATCGACTGTATTTGATGGAGGACTGGAATTTTTCTAGGACAGCTCCCCCTGGGGGTCAGGTACTCAACTAAAATGAAACAAAAAAGTAAAGTTCTGTCCTAAATTTTATCTTTTTTATTTGTGGAACCCAGGTCAGATTGGATGGTTCACTGGGCCCAATTTGGCCCATGAGCCACCATTTGAGAATCCTTAATATTATCCATCATTATTCATTATTGATTAAATCATCTGATGGTCCAAAAAAAAAAAAAATAAAAAAAAAAATCTTGACTATCGTTGGCAGTGGTGGCCCAGTGGTGAAGGAAGCAGACCTGGGTCTGCAGGGTTCCAGGTTCAAGTCCACCAGCTGTCAGGTTGCCACAGAGGTGCATTGATAATGGACCATCTCACATTACTTCTTGTGGGTTCACCACCCACAGGAGGACTAACAGTATGGTGCAGTGTGATTTGGGTGTCAGTCATGGAGACTACTGCCCTTAAGCTCGTAACAGAGAAGATTGTGAAGATGAATGAATAGAAGAAGACTTGACTTTGGAGATTTCAAGGTTAATTAACTCCTTCTCTCCATCCACATACCTGGGACAGTGGTGGCCTCGTGGTTAAGGAACCACTGGGGTCCAGAGGGTTCCAGGTTCGAATCCACTAGCTGCCAGGTCACCCCTGAGCATGGCACCCTCCCCACTCACTGCTCCTGGGCGCTCAAAGTCACCCACTGTTCACTTTGGTGATGGGTAAAATGTATAGGTCACATTTTTGTGGTGTGGATCGCAATGACAAGGAGTTTGCTTTTCTTCCTTCCTTCCTAAATGACTCATGTGCAAGGACTGGTCCATGGACCAGGGCTTGGGAACCCCTGACAAAGCATTAATATGTGATGTTTATGTGATGTTTACTTGCAAAGCGGCAGGAAATGGCGTAAACTTCAGCACAGAAACTCATCACAGACAGATGAAAATATAATACCTGTTACTACCTGAAGGGGGAGACCTTCCTGGGCACCCTGACTTGTAAATGTGTTTATTTTCTTGACAAGCAGTAATTACCCAAATGTCAAGCGACGCAGCGTTTCCACATCAGGCCTGGCTGCTCTGTGAGCAGAAGGACGAGTCACGGGACGGTTCCTCCAGACACGGAACGTTATGAGGTTTTGGCGGCAGGAGATCAGAGAGGCTGGGCTTCCATGTAAGGAGGTGAAGCCTGGCCCAGTGTGGCAAGTGGCATCTGGAGCTGCTAATGAAGCCAATGGCTGGCCTAATTTTGGGACCGCAGTCTGGTCACAGCTGAGGCTCGGTGTCGTCCTCCTGAGGGGCAGGAGGATATTTAGATGAAGCCAGAACCTGGAGTTTAGAAGGAAGGAGGAGGAGGAGGAGAAAGTTGACATCTGTAGAAACCAGGTCCTCGTTTGTACCTAAAGGTCTGCAGAAGTTTCTTGGCGTAGTGTTCCGGGTGTTGTTTCTGGGTCAGGTGTGTGTATTTTGGGAGCGTGGTCCGATGGAGCACTTCAAAGAGCCGTTTTGGCAGAACCAACCAGACTGTGGAGACTTGGCCCAGTGCTGGTCCACAGCTTGGAGGTAAAAATTGGATGCAGTTTTGAAGCCGTAAATGCAGCAGAGAGGCTGCCAATACAGAAACTTTACTTCCATGTTTCCTGGTTCATAGACAAACTGTAGTGAAAGTAAATTCTAATCAGACCCCAAGTGTTTTAATCCAATTTTACAAAATTGCTGGAGCAGTAACAGAAAACTTTCACAGGTTTTTTTTGTCATAATCAATAAAAAAAAACAATTATGTGAAAATATTACTTAAAAATTATGTTTTAAAAGCAGGGCTTGAACCAATTTAAGGAGCGAAAATGAAAACCAGAAACATATAATTTTGTTACTAAACTGAAATGTGTATTAAAAAAAATACTGGGTATCGATTTATCCCTGTTTTACTCTTGTTTTTTAAAAACACTGTGTAGCCTACAACCAGTCATTCTTCTCTTTAAAAGTCTACGGTATATTTTTGCAAAGTGGTTCAGAACAGAAACAGTATTTTAATGGTTGGTTCTTAGGAGGTTTCTGAACCGATTAGAACAAAAAATATCAATCCTGGAGGATTTTAGGGGACAAAAGACTTTGATAGCTATACAGGATGCGTACAGAACAAATTAGTACAAGTATTAAATAGTTACTATTATTTTTAGATAAGCATTTCTATTACAGAACAAAAAAAAAAAAAAAAATTAAATCTTTCTGGTTTATTTTTTGTTGCAAGAAAAATGTTGAAAGTTTCTGGTTTTCGTTCCTTCAACCTGTTCGAAGCCCTTATCAAAAAAAATTTCACTTTTTTTTTTTTTTTCAAGCTTGAGTTGCTTCAATGAAACTACGTCTTCCCACAGAATGTAAAAAAAAAATGTGTTTAAAAGCAACGTAAAGACTTTGGAATCTTTCTGGCCATGTGTTAAAATGTAGTTAATTTAAAAAAAAAATCTGATTAATTTCACGGATAAGTGATCATTTTTTTATTATTATTATTTTCTGTTGAGCTACAAAATAAAAGTTGAATATGGCGTACAGTCTGCTTATTCAAAGTCAGCAGAATCCTGCTTTTATTTATGTCAGGATAATAAACGCTGTATCTGCTAAAAGAAAACCATTCCAACCCTCGGAGTTAAACCCAAATAATGTAAGAATGACTTTCCCTTCCCAGTAAAAAAAAAAGCAAATACAGCAGAATAGTTTTTCATTTAATGCTGAATGAAACTGAGAAAAAATGTGAAAATCACTTTAACTTCGGACGCAGAAAAACTTTCCCCAATGGGTTATTTATTAGTTTATTTTTGGAAATGCGATCGATGATGTAGTAATGTGGACTTTTCAACTGGGACATGTGGAATCCATTTTTGCTTAGCTGGCCTTAACACTTATTTTTGACTCAGCAGAAGACGCAGCCGCGGATATATTTAGTCTTCTTCGCGGTGGAATGGGGCAGAAGAAAAAACAGTGATTCTCTTTTACTGCAGTGTTCAGGACAATACCTGTGGTCAGATGTGTCTTCATGGGCCTGACGTCTGTCCGTCAAGCGTTTCTCAGAAGGTCACCATCCTTAGATTTATTGTCCTGATATCCACCCTCGCAGGCTAAATCTCATTTGCTGATGACTTTGTGACCAAAATCATCGTCTGCGCCTGTGCATCAAACTCAGGGCTGAACAGAAACCTGTGAGTCATCACTAGAGAAAAAAAACTAAATATTTTTTGACACCAGATGTAATTCTGTAACGGGTGAGTCAAAACATGAAAGGAAATAAGGAGAAAATAACATTTCTCTACATGTTTAAACCAGGGGGCTCAAACCTCTGGCCCGCGGGACACCTTGGGCCAAAGATCTATTTTATCAGGCCAGTTATAACTTTCCAGAGACATAAAAAGACACCTTCAAATGCCCCCAAAAAGTCTTTTCATCCTTGATTTATCATCATGTCTCCTGTCGTTTGAAGAAACGGGGACAAAACGTTAGCCTCTGTGTCAACCCTTCATCATCGTCTGTCTCTTATCAGGGTCAACAGTGTAAAAAAAAAAAAAAAGAAGCACTGAGAGTCTCCAAACTTTTAAATTATGCTTATTTTATAGCTTCATATTCTGTCCCAGCCCAGTGTCCCGTGAATGTCATCACCTTGGGGACAATTTCACACTGACTGACTCCTCACGTCAGCACTTTTTGGTGAAGCCTGACGAGTTACACACTCCATGATTTGCATGTTTGATCAGATCAGCCACAATTTTCCAAATAATTGCCAGAAAAACTTCTTCTTTTTCTTTTCTTTTCTCCCTTTTTCAGGATTTGCTGCAGCGAATCATTCTTTTCCATCTCCCACTGTCCTCTGTATTTTCTCCTCTAACTCCAACTACCTCCATGTCCTCCGTCACTGGATCCATCAATCTCCTCTTTGTCTCCTACCTGGTAGCTCCATCTCTAGGATCATTCTTCTACCAATGTATCCACTGTCCCTCCTCTGAACATGTCCAAACCATCTCAATCTGTCTTCTCTAGCTTTTTCTCCAACCCTTCCTGTCTGTGTTGTCCTTCTAATCACCTCATCCCCAACCCTGTCCATCCTTGTCTCTCCTAAAGAGAACCTCAGCATCTGTAGCTCGTCCACCTCCAGCTCTGTCTCCTGTCTTCTACCTATTCCTAGTGTCTCTAGTCCATCTATCATGGCTGGTCTCTCCACTGTCCTGTAAACCTGTCCCTCCACCTTAGC